>JARQWZ010004471.1:0-109028 GCA_033150135.1 Gobio occitaniae | reverse complement strand
AGGGCGTTATTTACTTTGTAAAGGCCATTTTTTTAACCTTATTAAATGTATGCATCATTCATGTTAAATTCTTACATTTGATCAATAAATTCAGTTAATAATAAGACACTATAGGGCTGTTACCAATCACAGGGTTCTTGCAGGTTTCAGAAAGTCAAATTTAAGACCTTTTTAAGACATTTTAAGACCATAAAGATTGAAATTTAAGACCTATACGACGCATTACCAAAATTATTTAAAATAAAGAAATTATAAAAAAAGCAATGACATTATTAACCCTCCACATCCAACAATGTGCCAAATGCCCAAAACCTTAGGCCCAAAATGAAAATAGGCTAAAACAAACTTGCCCTCAAAAAGAATAGATTACAAAACAGCATATTAATAGCCTAATAGAGATTGAACAGGGGATGCACTAAGGAGATAGGATAAACTAGGGATGCACGATTTGGGGAAGATATCTAATTGCAATTATTCTGGTTAAAATGCAAATATTTTGTAATTTTTTTTTACAAATGAAAAGTGTATGCATATAACATTATATATTAATGTTTATATATTAACGAGACTAATAATAATGATTATATTCAATAAATACAAATATTTAACAAAATTAGAAATATTACTATTACAATAACATTTTAAGTATTAAAAAAAATAAAAATAGAGTATTTAAGAATAAATATAACAATATAATACTAATAAAATAAGTTTTCTGTAAAATATAAATGTTATTTTACAAAAAAACCTGCTGGGTTACCTGTTAATGCAGCCTATGACTAAAAATCATTAGAAAGGTCTAAAGATTTATTGTAAAAAATAAAATAAAATAAATAAAATAAAAATAAATAAAGAAATTCTGTGCTTTTTATCTGTGATATAAATTTCTTAAAGTCTATGTATTTAATATGAAATATGAGCCTCTTATGCATCCACTGTGGGGGAAAAACTGTACATTGGAGAAAAACATGGGTTGTCATATAAATTTATTAGGGGTGTAACGGTACACAAAACTGACGGTTCGGTACGTACCTCGGTTTTGAAGTCACGGTTCGGTACAGATTCGGTACAGCAGTTTTACAAAATTGCTTTTTATTAATTTTTATTCAACAGTGGTTTAATGAAAAAAAATTGTGTCTGTCCTTAAATTAATTCAGTTATAACTAAAAGTTTCTTAAAGATAATGCTGTAAACTATATAGGGAGCCCTTACTTACATATTGCTATTAAAGATTAACAACAGAACCCAAACTATTAGCCTAAATTCAGTTGCTATTTATTTTTAGATATAATAATCAACACTCATAAGCTTCACATAAGGCAGTTTTTGCAGTAACTTCTAAATCGAATTATTATAATTTTTTCTCCAATTTTTTGTTGAAATATAATCATTTAGTGGCTGTAATTTTAATGACAGGTTTATTTAAACATACATTAAATAAACAAGACATCACTAACAGGCTAAGTAGTATATAATGAATATATATAGGCTAATATAATGAACATATAGGCTGATATAGTGCATGTATTCAGTGAAAGAGTTAATCTCTCTAACGTTAGTGAGCTAACAGCTGTGGACACTGACTTCTGAGGTAAACGTGATTCTACACGACATTGTTTACCAGCTGTTTTATTGTCTTTCCGCGGTTGAATCACCGATGGAGTGATTACACAACATATGATACGTTTCAGTAAGTTGTAATGTATCCTCAACAAGATATTAATTTATATTTATTCTCTTCCTGATCGCGACGCGTTCACTCGCGCGGCGCACGCTGCCGCTTGAAGTTGAACTGATACGCGTCTATCAGTCACATAACATTAAAGAGCATTAAAATGCATTTATCGTTTGAATTTCGTGATAAAATGGACTGAATACTCAATATGTTCGTGTGGGAACTAGGATTGAAGTGTGTTCCGCGCTTTAACAAGCCGACTGTTAACTGTTAAAGATTGCATTCATAACTGTTCGGCACACGCGTGCACCGAACCGAGAGCCTTGTACCGAAACGGTTCAATACGAATACGTGTACCGTTACACCCCTAAAATTTATTTAGAGAGAAGTAATATTTTTCATATTTGTTACCCAAACTTTTATTCATACTGGAAGCCAGAGGGCGCCCTCGAGCAGAAACTCCACATTTCCCTCAGAGAAGTAATCCTTAGACCTAATGTGAAGCTCAAGCTAGCGATGTAGGATAAACTGAAGATAGAAATGCTTTGACTGATGAAACGAAGACAATAAACACGACTGCATCAAGCTATGGTGTATTTGAGTTCTTCAAGCCTTCACTATTGTCATAATAATAAGGTATGCAGTGCTGATTGAGTGCAGACTTTTAAAAAAAAATATAAAAATGCATGTCTGCCACATTCGGTCCAGAAAAATACAACGTTAAATGTAGACGTATTTTGCAGGCAGGTAATTGCATTTATCACGGGATTTGTAGTTTTATCACCGAGTACGTGTACCAACACCCCCAGAAAGAACTACAACACACCGAACAAACGCTCTGAGGGCGGCGCAGCAAAGACTCTAGAGCTCCGCTTTCGCGATTCGATACTTTTTTGCTACAGTGTAACGTTAATAACTTTCTGCAGCCAGCATTTCTGGAAATGAACGAGGATAACACTTTTTAAGACCTAACTAAATTAAATTTAAGACCTCGGGTGAAAATCTGGCCGTTTTTAAGACGTTTTAAGGCCTTAAAATGTCTAAAATTATTTTTTTTTAAATTTAAGACTTAAGACCCCGCGGAAACCCTGCAATCAAATCATTTACACTGAAAAATTACAACTACAACAAATAATGTTATGAGACTGATGTTTTAAATGTTTGAATATACAAATAAGAAAAAATTCAATGATATTTTAAACATGAAGCTAAACCGCCAATAGGTGGCAGCAAATTACCACATTAAAGAGTGAGTCATTGAATCGTTCATTCAAAACGCTGAATCGTTTCAGTAACAAAACACTGCACTGAGTGTTGCTTTCCTTTGGAACCATTTTTAGGGCCCTATAATTTCCGCGATCGCGGAATTGGCACATTACGAGGAATCTAGTGTTAATGCATAAATTTGCTTACTTGGAATGAAATTGTTTTGTGTTGGAGAAGAACGCATGTCTGGGGAAAATGCAGACCGGGGAAAGCAAATCAGAGTGACATCCCTACCGTCATTTCAGCTCCCCCTTTAAAACAATGAAAGTATGGTGACGCCAAGCCCTCAGTACTGAGCCGAGCAGTTCCCGTGTGACTTGTGTCAGGTAAACTTTTGTTTTGGTCCTATACGTTTTACTTGAAAGAAAAAGCTAATGGAGCACTTTCATTTAAAAAGGTCCTATGGCGTGGATTTTTTTATTATTTTATAATGTTTCCTGAGGTGTACCTATATTGTTAGTATGATTTTTACATCATAAAATGTCATAATTTAGAAAAAGGCATTTTTCTATTCTGATATTAGTCCTCTGGCTTGAATGCTCTGTTTCAAGGGGCGTGTCTGCTGTGAGACTTCAGTGTAAACACCCACTGTTGTGATTGGCTGACATCTTTGCATTTTAAATGAGTATTAGATTATGAGGTGGAGGGGGCGTGGTTTAGCGAGGTCTGCAAGTGCTGCCAGAGAGAGAGAGATGGACTGGGCACTTGTAGATCAGAAAGACAAGAGCTGGAGGAAGATTGCTGAGAAAAGTTATATTGTACCGAGTTGAGCGCTGTGAGCGCGAGTTTATTTTGTTTGTATCTGAGAGTTCTGAATAAACACGAGTCCCAGTCACGCCGACTCTTGTCATCTTCCTCCTTATTCTACGAACTTAGTTTCGAGAGGGGTTCCACATGTTACAAAGTTTTTACCATTACAGCTGTCAAGCTTTATTTTTAGATCTTTTCCTATCACATGAAAGACTGCAGTGATCAGCATTGAGTACACATGCAGTCTGTTGCTCGCGTGAATGCAGTGATCTCGTCATTGCAACGCGTTCTCTCACGAAATGCTTTCACCACGACTAACAAACACGACATCGATATGAATACAGTAAGAGCCTCGTTGTGCAGCATAACAGCGCCATTCGTTATAACGGCAGTTTGGGCAAGTGTGCAGATACACTCACGACGTGAGATTGACAGATCCGAACATTATAAAGGGAGTGTTCTTTGATCGCTAATCTAGCATCTAATCACAATTTAAATAACAGATTTTTTTCATGCTACTAAGAGAAATGATGTGAAGTTGATTGTTTAGTCACTGGCTTGATTCACGGATGCATAAACGATTTAGAAAGAAAGTCTGTGTGAACTTTAATATTTAGCTACACATCAAAAATCACTGATCACAGATCAGGCATTAATGAACACTGTTACTCACTGTTTGTGGCGGTGCTGTCGAATCCATATCGTAAAAGCCTGTGCTGACATTGTGAGTAAAATAAACAATCCATTTTCTCCAAATTCTCTGGGCGGGCAAAGCAGAGGAAGGGGAGGTAACCTTTCCCTGTATGTCGACATATAGGGAAAATTCCAGATCAGCTCGTCTGAGCTCTCCTTTTTTTCAAAGGCAGAGCAGGACACCCAGAACTCGGTTTACACCTATCAAAATTTCTAGTCACTTTGGGATCATATATAGGCTAGGGGAACTCGTATTAAATGTTAAAAAAAATGTCATGCCATGGGACCTTTAAACTTATATAAACTATGTAACGCTTTACACAGAGGCCAGATAGCTGGCCTGAATAGTTGTAGCCAAGTGTAAGCAAAACTCACGTATCTGACATTTCACATGGGGTTTATAATCAGCTTCGACCCCACGCACATATGGGGCAGTTTGCAAACACTTCACTGACAACTGCATTACTGAACAGAAAAATAAATAAGGCAAAGAGTAACAGAAATATAGAACACATACATGCGATGTTCACAGCTTGCGCTCCATCTACTGACTGCCCACTTATCAGCGAGTGAGTGCGTTCCGCCTTAAAGGAGCAGCATCTAATTCTACTTGTTACAACCAAGCGGCAACCTCCCGCAGTTTCTCTTGAAGCCAATACGGCAGTGACATACTGCAATTCATCGACTGGCCACTAGGGACAGGCTCCAGAACAGCCTAATATTGCCCTTCATGACAACTGTGAGAGGGGTGAATTTTTTTATAACTCATTCGTTACATTATATAAAGCATTAAAGTTCTGCATAATTAAGGGCGTGACCACTTCGAGTGACAGGTGGATAGCCATTTATCTGCTGTCTGTTAAGCCTAGTTCAGACTGCACGATTTTCAAACTCGTCGGATCACAGTTCTTTTCACACTGCATGACAATCTTGGGTAGCATTCAGTCACTGCTGTGTTCACACTGCACGATGGATCGGCGACAGGGGGTTTCACACTGCATTACTGTACAAGAGGAAAAATCGCAGACAGCTCTGTCCCGTCCGCAAACTACGTTTCACAAGCAAACACACGCAAGAATTGAGAAGGTAACAACGCGAGATCAAACGTGCGTCATACCGGAGTTCTCGCGCGAGACTGGAATTATTAAAAATATAGACTGCAGTTCAGAAACTTGCTATCCAAATTGTAATGTGCACTGATTTGCAGCAAAAAGGAGAAACAGAAAAAAGATTATGGTGGAAGAGACACAGGGAGCAAGGATTGTGTTCTGCAAAGAGAGTTTGAGGTAAATAAATAATTTTGCTGTGTGCTGCTGCTGTGGCTGGTCAAGCAAATGTTTGTGCTTTGTTTCTGCTAGATATAACATACATACACATATATATATATATATATATACACATATATATATATATATACACACACACACATATATATATATATATATATATATATATATATATATATATATATATATATATATATATATAATGTGTGTGTGTATATATATATATATGTATGTGTATATATATATATATATATATATATATATATATATATATAGGTTAAGGGAGGAGTTATAGACCAGAATATCCGTATTTTATATATACACACACACACACACACACACACACACACACACACACACACACACACACACACACACACACACACACACACACACACACACACACACACACACACACACACACACACACACACACACACACACACACACACACACACACACACACATATATATAAAAAATACGGATATTCTGGTCTATAACTCCTCCCTTAACCTCCCGCTGCCCTGTATCTTGCGCTCTCATTGGCTGTCGGTCATCGCAGATGTATTTTTCAGTCAGAACTCATTTCACACAGCAGGAGTTTGAATCACCGACAGGTCCAGATATTTAGCATGCCAAATATCTTGCAGGCGTCGGCGACTCCTATGCGATTCTCTCTGATCACGTCTTTGATCATTCACACTGCGTGATTGTCACTTGCGTGCATGAGCACCGATTTGCCTATGATTTCAGACATTTGTCGGCGAGTCAAAATCGGGGCTAAAATCGGGCAGTGTGAACTTGGCATTAGTCATCGCGTCACTTCAGCTCCGCCCACGTCCCGCCTTTTTGCCCATTTTCTGTTATCCGGGAGTGACGCGCGATGACGCGCTGCCAAGATCTTGACCATACTTTGTGCTTCAAAACTGCTCATCAGAATCCTATGGGTGACATCACGGACACTACGTCCATATTTTTTTTACAGTCTATGGTTACAACTAATATAATTTATTTTACTGGACAGTTTAAAGCTCATAACCATTAGTATTTTGTTGTGACTTGAAGTACTTGGAGTGCAGTGTTATGTTGCATCATGCAGTATTTGTCCTGAAAAGTACTGAGTAAATGTGATGTTTGTTGCCTCAACAAATTTAAGGTCATTCCTGTTTTATGTTTATTATTTTAACACTAAAAGCACACTATTTTTACGCCAAAAATAACAGCAAAGGGTAAAAAAAAAAATCCCAAAAATTAAAACGGAAAAAACAGAATTTGGGAAAATATAAAAACGGATTGTATAGGGCCATACATTTTCATCAGTGAAATAGAACAAAAGTAAATGTTTGTGCCTAAAATGTAAGTAACTTAATGTTACATTTGCAATTGTGATGATATTCAGCAAAACCGCTCCCTTAGTTGACTTGTGTTACTAACTAGGGATGGCGAAAACTAAACATTTTCTTGACCGACCACCGAGCCTCATTAGCCGGTTGAAACCGGTTAACCGATTAGTTTAAAATATGCTGCGCTATTTGAAATAACAGCCGCGAGCCGCGCCTGCAATTTCGCAACTCTGTCGCATCTCTCTGCAGCTCTGCCTCCCGCTCACACACACTGTCCCGGCGCCGCCTCCTCCCTTCCACTCACGTCACTTTTTTAAAATCCCCTACAGCGCGAAACATGAGTCTTTCAAACGCGGCGCCGAGGAGCTTGTTTGTAATCGGAGGACAAATGGCTCCTTAGTTTCGAAATGGTTTGGGTACAAGGTGATCACGTTGAAAATAAAGGCATTTGTCTAGCGTTAGAAGCTCATTTGAAACATTGCCGCGGCTCATTTAAGAAAATGACAGCTCCGAAGAGACGCCACTTTAGTTCGAGGTAGTGCTAACAACAATAAAGAATGATGATCAACACCTTATGTGTTACCACTGAAATATAGATGTAATAGATTTCCAAATGTAAGCCCATCTTATGCGGAATGTTGTCTTATAGACTGCAACACGATAAAACCAATGGATAAAACAGGCACCTTCAGAATAGGGCTGTAACGATTTGACCAAAAATAAAAACCTCGATTAATTGAACATTTGACCTCGATTACGATTAATGAACGATTATTTTTCTCTTTTTTTGCCCTCGTAAGGTTGAGTAAGTTCACTGATAAGGTTTGTACTGTAAATATTTTCTACTATTAAAAGGTGGAATTTTTTTTTCTAATGAAAAAGTGCATTGTGATTTTAAAATACTTGAAGGAAACGGTTCACTTTCAGCAGTTATTGTCTATGGAGCAGATTTCTGTTTGTTGTACATCAGAAACAGATAAATGAACACTGTAGGCCTACATTACATTTATTTGAATGCATTAATATGAGTGATTGTGTGTGTGAATTACTCTTACTGTCTCTATTCATTATGAAGCTGTGGTTTGTACTTACTTCAAAAGGTATTAAAATGTATGCCTATAACGGTTGAGTTTCTACTTTAGTGACTTTACTTTAGTCACAGCTTCTGTCTGAGTGTTCGTTTGTCAAAATATATCAGGCATTAGTTCAACATAATACACATCTGATGGTCGAAACTCGCTTTAATGTTCAAACTGGCAGGGCTTAAACCACATACAAATGACAAGCTTTGTGAGGACGCAGGTGACAGGTCTGCCTTCAGGGCGCGCACATTTTCAGAGACACGACTGTGTCACTGAAAAAAGCTGAGCACTGAACGGAGAAGTTTTCCGTATTGTTGTTTTTGAATAGTTCACAATCGCTTTAAATGTTGAAACTGGCAAGCCTTTAAACGCATTTACTTGACAAACTTTATGAGCACGAAAGTGAAAGCGGCTTCGGGGCTTGCGCGCCATCTGTGTGTGTGTGTGTGTGTGTGTGTGTGTGTGTGTGTGTGTGTGTGTGTGTGTGTGTGTGTGTGTGTGCGCGCAGGCTATAAGAACAGCAATTAACTGACCTGTATAAACTGTAAAACATGCAGTTACTATAGTGATTCTGGGTTTCTATAAACACAGATAACTGCTCCTGCATCTGTGTGCCTTCAAACTGCACTTGATGTGACTGACGGGGCGGAGTCACGTGAAAACCGAAATAACCGACATGGGAAAAATACGTTGGTTTCGGTTATTTTTCGATTAATCGTACAGCCCTACTTCAGAATATGTAAAAGACGCACCGGCCAAGGCAGGTCTAACTCACTGTGTACCTTCTAATTAAGCACTGTATCACACAAGTTGCAACTTACATCTGTGTCGTTCTTTTTGGTGAAATGGTCCCACACACTACTTTTCTTTGCACACTTCATACTGTCTTCTGCCCTGGCTAACTGGCCATGTTTTTATTTGTTTATTAAGTACAAACAGGAGAGTTATGAAAAATTGACTGTGAGGGATTTGTTCACTTCACAAAGATTTTGGAATGAGATGGCTAACTGTAGTAGCGTTTAGCCCAATGTCTACAATAGCCTAATTTAGAGATTTTTTTTTTTTACCGACAACTTTGATCGGTTAACGTTGATACGGTCAACCAACGGTCAAACGGTCATCGGTTAACATCCCTATTACTAACAATATCATAAGTCATAAATAAAACCCAAACTTTTTTTGACGCGAGTGGGCGCGGTTGTACTTTTATCTACTTTTGTTTTATAAAAAGATATTCAAATCAACCATCACAAACTATGCATCATTTTAAAGCTAAAACACTAGATTCATGTTCTGAACTTGTTTTTGCAATAAATACACCATAGAGGAAAGGGTTAAATGAAATGCAGAAACACTCACTATTTAAACATGGATATAATAAAAGTAGTACTCCTCTTTCATCTATCGTTCAGATCTGACGAAACGCCAGCATACATGTAAGTATAAGGGGACACTCTTCAAAATGCATCCCACTTTTTAATCCAAAACAACGAAAAAAATTGTGTGGGGGGGGGGGGGATCCTCCTCTGTTTGCAAGAGCGTTTTGAGTTAGAGTAATCACTCATGTCCATTTTCAACCAAATATTGATTCTAATCTGTTTCTGGCGATATCCCCTGCAAGCATAGACTCCCACTATTTTTAAGCCCTCCCTCGTCTCTCCTTCAATCACAGGCTCTCTGATGAGTCATCATATACAGGAAGCGCATTACAGGCTCCGCAAACTGTCAATCATTGTACCCATGGTTTTAGTTGGATTAAGGCAGTCAATACCTAGCCAATGCCTTCCCAGCAAAGTTTTGATGGATGGACATATTAACAAATCAAAAGGAGTCATCTTGCACAATTTTTTGTCAACAAAAACTACTAGTGTTTACGTCTTCATTCACATTCACAAACCGGCAGGCGCTTAATTTACGCAGACACTGGATAGGAGCGCGCAGACTATGACAGACTGGTTTTATCAACTAAATGAGTGTTTTTTACACTTTGTATATTCTATAAATAGTTGCTTTAGTTTTTCAGTAACTGTATATCCATTATAATTATCAGTTTATTGCAGATTTATTTGAATGAAAAACTACTCTTTACGATTACAAATGTTTTGAAATAAAGGACGTTTTTTGAATGGACGTCTAGACTTGACATAAACGCTTACAGAAGCTACATTTTTGAGTATCATCCTCAAATTTTAATCAAAACATCAGACATTCAGTATATATTTAGATACTTTCATTTTATATTTTAGACATTCAATAATTAAAAGAAACAATGAGATGTGCTGCGCTGGTGGAAACAACATGAGACCATGATATCGCGAGTCCGCAACTGTCAAGACTGACTCGCACAGTGTTTAGAGGACGGCGCTATGCAACACGCATCGCCGCAAATGAGTAAAGCAAGCCAACACACAAACTGCCACAAGTGAAACTGAAAATAAGCTAAGTCTTAGATGCTCAAAAACACAACCATCTTCATTAAAACTAATGAGACTAAAGGCTCTTACCAGTGTTTAGGTCGCTCGTTCTCATAATGCGGTCTTTGATGTTGAAATGAGCTAATGAATAAAATGCTCATATCAGTTGCTTTCGTTGACATTTACTCCGTTAAATGTGCATATAGCGCGGGATTGAAGATTGGATTTCTATTCATTTTGCGGAGAGGTGTAAGGTAAGACAACCAGCATGTTTTTTTTTATTTGTTTAGATTGTGTAGCCCGTTTCGTTCGCGCGCGCCGTTGCGATCTGCCTGCCTCATCTTGTCAAAAATGCCTTTTTACTGTGATGGTGGTGATAGTAGGCTAAACATTTAAACGATGCTTTAAGTGTTTTATATGGATTTTATAAGCAAGTCAAGTGTTGATTTCAGGGGCTAAAGTGTTGGGTTAACTCCCTGTCGGCCGCTGGCCGCTTGGTCGTCACTTTAAAAAGCAAAAACTTTAATTTAACAAAAAAATGCTTCAAACATTTTTCTAAATTAACTTGATAAAGAAACAAAACGAAATATAACTACTTGACATTAAAAACAATTGTTTTTTCTCTTTCTGTTCCTGTCGCCTAAGAATAGAATGGCAAAACTGATGTGACTAGCCATCAGAACAGAACCAAAAACCGTGGTTAAAAACCGAGGTATGTATTGAACTGTGGACTAACTGTATTGTTTCATCCCTATTGTACAACCAGACATTATTCATTTATTCATGTTGTACCAATCCAATATGACTCAGTTGAAATAAACCTTGTTGTAAGCAGGGCTTAAAAACGGAAAAAAATATCAATCGGTTCACTCCGAGCAGAATCAATATTATAGCGTTTCCGTTTTTGCGTTCCTCAATACAACATTACTGTTCCGAAAACGGTTTGATATGAAAAAATACCGGTTAATAATGTTATTTTAATTTAGCCTACACTTTAAAAAAATATGTATAAATAGACTTATTTTCACTCAATAATAATAATGCATGGTAATTAAACTTGAATATTTATTTCATAACATTTTTAAAACCAGAAATACATGCATTAATTACAAAGCATAAACAGCGGACCTGTTTTAATGGAGCGTTAGACAATCTAAAGTGGCCCTCTTATGCCGAATTATTTTCAGAAGAGTGATAACATTCTTTGTACATAACTTTTTCAACACGACTTGTTTTAAAAATTGCATGAATAAAGAATAAATAAACTGGATAACCATTGCTCTTTTAATGCACCGTCAACTGGTAATTTCAAAGCAAACACTGCGCAACACATCCTTGCATCACATGATCGAGCTTTATTAGCTGACTGAATTTGATTATTTACAGGGAGTGCAGAATTATTAGGCACGTTGATTTTCTGATCATATTTTTTTTCCAGGCACATTTGACCAATTCCAAACCACAGTAATCCTAATAACTACTATTGATTTAGTATTTAATAATGTATAAGTGATATATAATTGTTCATGAAGGCTGGAAATGAAAATCACCTTATATTCAGGTGTGCAGAATTATTAGGCATGTTTTCTTTTACAGATAAATTGAGCCAAAAAAGAGATTTAACTCAGACTGAAAAGTCAAAAAGTATGCAATACTAATGCAATACTAGACATTGCAGTTAAGGCGTGACCATTGGACAGTGAAATGCTCGTTGGGTCAGCAGGGTCAGACAAAAACATGTGGCGGAGAAAAGACACCTGTTAACTGCAAAAGAATTAAGAATTAAGGGTGAAACCATCAGGAACCCTTTAGTCTCCAGCGCCACCATTTTCCAAAGCTGCAACCTACCTGGAGTCTCCAGAAGTGCAAGGTGTCAGGATCTCAGAGACTTCAGTTAGGTAAAGAATCCTAAAAAATGACCCCCACTAGATAAGAATCACAAGCTGAAGTGTTGTAAAATACATGAAGAAGGTTTTTTTATAGGCTTTATGGACAGATAGGTTGAGAATGACTCTTGAAGGACCAGCACCACATCCTCTAGTACCACTGTTTGAAGAATTCATCTTCCAGAATCTGGCAGTACGTTTTGGGAGTTCATTTTTAGTCCATCTCTGCAAAACGGACTTCAGGATGGACTAAAATGAACTCCCAAAACGTACTGCCAGATTCTGGAAGATGAATTCTTCAAACAGTGGTACTAGAGGATGTGGTGCTGGTCCTTCAAGAGTCATTCTCAACCTATAAAACCTATAAAAAAGCAGGCTTCATGTATTTTACAACACTTCAGCTTGTGATTCTTATCTAGTGGGGGTCATTTTTTAGGATTCTTTACCTAACTGAAGTCTCTGAGATCCTGACACCTTGCACTTCTGGAGACTCCAGGTAGGTTGCAGCTCTGGAAAATGGTGGCGCTGGAGACTTAAGGGTTCCTGATTGTTTCACCCTTAATTCTTTTGCAGTTAACAGGTGTCTTTTCTTCACCACCTGTTTTTGTCAGATCCTGCTGACCCAACGAGCATTTCACTGTCCAATGGTCATGCCTTAACTGCAATGTCTAGTATTGCATTAGTATTGCATCCTTCTCATGGGCATTTAATACTTTTTGACTTTTCAGTCTGAGTTAAATCTCTTTTTTGGATCAATTTATCTGTAAAAGAAAACATGCCTAATAATTCTGCACACCTGAATATAAGGTGATTTTCATTTCCAGCCTTCATGAACAATTATATATCACTTATACATTATTAAATACTAAATCAATAGTAGTTATTAGGATTACTGTGGTTTGGAATTGGTCAAATGTGCCTGGAAAAAAAATATGATCAGAAAATCAACGTGCCTAATAATTCTGCACTCCCTGTAATGCAATATAAAATACCATTTAATACGAAGCATCAACCGTCTATATAGAAAACATTGACCTGTCCTGTATTGGCAATCTGAAAGACTATAGGAAAAATGTTTGATAGATGCTAGTAGCCTGCTTGGACAGGCTTAAACGGAATCCATAAACTAGCCTAAATCAGTCTATTTGAGCTTAAAGTCCGTACTGCTTATTTAAACGTTCGAAAAGAATGTCCTCCAATACCTGCACATTCATTGTAGACCTCAGCGGGGAAAGAAATAAATGTACTTGAGGCATGTAAACGTGCGCTCCACACTGACTTGCGTACCGGAAGATTCATAGACGACATGGTGCGCGGGCATTTCACTCACGCTTGATCCGTCAACGTCACATGCTGTACTACTCAATTCATGATTGGTCACTGCCAAATTAAAATATTAAAGAGAACGATAAAATAACGTTATTAACCGGTTAATGGTCATTTCAAATTAACGTTTCTGTTCAGAACGATTCAAATTGATTTTGATTTCGTTTCCTTTTTTGTTCCTCTTAAAATTTAGTTTGTTTCCGGTTTTCGTTCCTTGAACCGGTTCAGAGCCCTGGTTGTAAGTACTTGTTTTATTTGTTATGAATCTATTTTAATGCGTTTTCCGCAACTTTTGTAATTTTACATAGGTTTAAAAATATTGAAATTAATATTGATATCGCAATATTCATTATCGATATCGCAATCACATTTTGTGAATATCGTGCACCCCTATACTGAATAAATCAAATATTAGCGTCACGGTCACTTGATGCTGAATCTGGTGAAGCAGCTGTCAGTGATCAAAATATTGATTTTGAAGATGTTGAAAATGATAGTTGAGAATGCTTGAGATCGCAAATATGAGCCAGATGCTGAATGTACTGGGAAATGAGCTCTGACGAGGACAGTGATGATGGCATAAAACATCTGCTCAAACTGAACCCTTCCAAGATCCAAAAGGTAACGAAATATGCTTTATTTTATTCTTCTATAATTGGTACACTAATATCAGGAGTTTTATATTGTCACGGCAAGTAGAGATCCATCCGTGTTAGATATAGATCTGGGTCGCCAAAGACCCGAATATGTAAGAATGATTGGCGAAACGGTCATACATATTTAAGGGTTAAACACCGCAAGTATTTATCCGTCTGTCAGCACAAGTATCACTCAGAGCATCTGACTAGGGCTGAACGATATATTGTTATCGTATCTATATCTAGATATGAACTTTCAAGATATTACTATCGAAAAAAGCAACGATATAGACGATATAGATTTCCCCTCTCCGCGCTCGCCCTGCATACAACTCTGGCAGTCACAGACTCACAACAAACATCATTTTTACGAGTGCCCTTGAATGCACCACTAAAGCCAGCGCGCGCGCACTACAGGGACTTGAGAGGGGGGCGGCGTTTCCATGGTGACACGTCATTGCTTGTCACGTGACACCGCAGCAGCAACAGCGCTGAATGAATTATGATCTGCTTTTGTCATTTTTTCCTTTTTTATTCAGAATATTCACAAATGTGTTAGCTATGGCATGAAATATCTGATATTCCGATTGTCAAATACATGCAAGTGGAAGTATATTGTTGTTTAAACACCTTTATAACGATCGCGTTAGTTGAGCTGTATGCGCGATGGGCGCCGCCGTGTAATGCTGCCTTCACGTGCTCTCGGAATTATCGTAAATACGAGTTTCCTAGGTAAACATTGCACATGAACGCCCTCACATTTTGAAACTTGAATGCAATGCGCTCGTAATCACAATTTCAGAAGTCGGAATCATCAAATTTCCGATAGCACGTGAAGGCAGCATTAGTTTGTGCCGCAGTTCAGAGAATCGGATCTGTTGGATTTACAACCTCTATGTTTACAACACGTGAATTCATCCACTTCTCCCGAAATACTTAAAAGTAAGTGGCTGGTGAACTGGGAATAGAATAGAGTAAACATTGAAGTTACTTACAATGTTTATCTGATATGAATAAAACGTGTCGAATTATAATGGAAAGGATTATTATTACCTCTTCCATAGACATCAGTGTGTATTTTACAAACTCTAAATGTATTGTTTTTTTAGTACTTATGTGAATTTATATGTTTGAAACCTAAAATAAACAGTATGTGGTTGAAAACACTGAAAAGTTGTGATATATGACAGCTCTGAGCGCGCCTGTCTCTGGTTGATCATGTGATGCACTTGATCATCCGCTCAGGGCCAGCCTAGACTGATTACACCTGTGTGATCGTACGTGCCAAAGGCTTAAAAACAATACAT
Source organism: Gobio occitaniae (assembly GCA_033150135.1). Classification (NCBI taxonomy): domain Eukaryota; kingdom Metazoa; phylum Chordata; class Actinopteri; order Cypriniformes; family Gobionidae; genus Gobio; species Gobio occitaniae. Next base: position 93,361 of record JARQWZ010004471.1, on the reverse strand, counting down.
TTTCTGACACAAATTTTTGAAATGTAGGCTTTAATCAAACACATTTTAATTCAGATTCTGGTTTTCACCGAACACGTAGTCATATCGTATTGTATCGATATCGAGATATCTGGCATGAAATCGAGATATGAAATTTTGTCCATATCGTTCAGCCCTACATCTGACAGGGCAAACTGCTTTAAGCTATACTTGTTAACTATATCTAACCAGTTATTTTAGAGCCCTTAATATAAAGCATGTGTCATGTTTAGGGCAAATTGTATAATGCACTTTCCCTGCATCAGCTCATTCTGCGTACTCTGCTATTTTTCAGATGCGTTCGTAACAATCTACTGTATATCGATATAAACGGTATTGCCTCATTCTGTATGGTTTCTAAAGAAATATATCGATATATTGGACAAACTTGATATGCCGCCCAATCCTAAACAGCAGATGAACACTCAAATTATCTACTACTGCCAAGATTCTGAAGTGTGTATTTAAAGAGCACAAATTCTATCCCACAAGTCCATGGGAGAGGAGTCATGAATAGCAGAAAAGCAGCGTAACTAACACGTCACATCCAAACTGCACTGATCCAACAATTTCAGTTAAAATGGCTTGTAAAATACAGTATATACACCAACAACTTACCATAATAGCTTTTGGAGCATTGCTTCCACTCACTTCCACAGGGATATCATCATATTTGTCAAAATTAATGCCTGTGGCAAATTGGGAAAATATGGAACTCTCCTCTTCTGGAGGTGGAGGAGGCACATAGACAACCTTGGGTCCTAAAAGATAGACAAACAGGATGTTTTTTCATTTTAGATATAAAACAAGGCTGCAGCAATGACTTCCATTTCAAAATTTCCATACCATTTTCCAGACCACATTTAACATCTGATAAATGGCTTCAAAATCCATATATTAACATGTTACATGCAGACTATGCATGCTATTATGCTGCCAAATTGAAATATTCTAGTAAGGTACTTTAGCTCGTATATATTGATGAACACAAAACCCTGACCATCTCAACGGGCAGCATTATTAAAACTGCAATGATAAACTACAGGATTACGTTTGACTGCATACATTTGAAACCTGATTTTATAAGTTAAAATATTGTTGTCACTGATTACATGCATTTAGAAACTTGTTCTGAAGGTAAATATGACCCACCAGCATTTTCACCTGCTTCTTGATCTGTCTTGTCTGTTGTTGAGACTGGACAATCAGAAAAAGAGCAAGAAAACCAGTAAGTTAAAGCAGCAGTTTATTACATACTAGTTACTATAAATGCGGTAAATTACCCTTGGAAAACACTTCCTCATTTTGGCCTCTGAAACCTAGATCCATTAAAGAAAATGTTCAGTTGAACCCATAAGAGCCACCTGATAAGAAATCACTCATGCACTACTTAAAAACAGATTAATTTTAACATCACCTCCTCTTCCAAAGCCTCTTTTGCCCGTCTCTTCATCACCACCTTAAGAGCAAGAGATAAATATTAAAATTAAATTACACTATTCTATTGTGACTGGTCTAAGTAAATTATACAGTTTGTCATTTAGATTGCCTATTGCCCCAGGCAATCAACTTCCTACATAGCTGTGCTAGTTGCAGGTCTATCTTCTTGCCATTTTCTCTCATAACTACAATTCAAATTAATTTCTTAAAAAACTAACCATCACGAAAACCACCACGGAAACCACCGCGGCCTCTTCCTCGGCCTTCACCTCCTTTCCAACCTGCAAACAGATGGGCTCCATGAAACAATGAAACAAGAGTCAGAAAAACACATCCGTAAATTGAAAGAAATTGTACCTTCGTCGTTGTTATTTTCATCATTTTCTGGAAGATAAATTAATATTTTATTAAAAATTCTTATACATATGTACACATTCATTCCCAAATGAATATTAAAATGTATCACCTCTTCCAAAGCTTTTCCTTCCAGTGTCTTCATTACCACCTTAAAAATGAGACTTACATTAAAATGAACTTACACAACTCAGATTGGTCAAAGGAAGTGTTTTGTGGTCAACTGTGTATAATGAGCACTAAACTATATAATTCACCATTGGCCCAATCAACCTACTTCCTACATAGCTATGCATATTTCAAGTAATCTCTTTTTGCCATTTACAATTCAAATTAATTTATTCCAACAACCAACCATCACGGAAACCACCACGAAAACCACCACGGAAACCACCACGGCCTCTTCCCCTGCCTTCACCTCCTTTCCAACCTGCAACAAACAGATGGACTCCATGAAACTGACACAAAAGTCAGAACAACATGCCTGTTATTTGAAAGAAAGAAATATTACCCTCATCGTTGCCATTTTCATCAGTTTCTGAAAAATAAAGCATTTTATGTAAAAAATCTAAAATTTATACACACTCATACACATGCATGAGTATAAAGACATCCATGCTTTACTGGCATACAGAACAGCCAGCTTTAGGTCAAGAAAAGTGCTCGTCTTGAAAAACAACAGTTGTAATGTTATGGTAGACAACACAAAACACACCCTGAGTCATGTGATCATAAATTATTAATTACTCCAGTGAAGTGATCACTGCATATACCCTTTGCTGACAGCCTTCTGGGAGGGCAATTCATAAAGGAGTTTTGCTGCTCACTTTAATTTTAAATTACCCTGTGAGTGGTGTCCCTTCCCACATTGGGGACACAAAAACAGCGTTTGGAATTGTCAAAGATAATTGCGCGAATTCATGATGTGTTACAGTTAGCCAATTTTCCCCTGTAAAATTGAAGATGTATCGTGGTAACGCAGAACAAAATATATATACAAATTGCAAGGAAGTAGGTTGACATTTGTCCCTTAAGTGTTGAGAACCACTATTCAAAAATGTACCCAAAATAACCCCCCAAAATACCCAATTTGCCATGTCCGAGACAAGTGTGACTTTTCACAACATCTATTTTAGTCTATGTATGTGTTTCTGTTCCTCTGAGTGTAACAACCAAAATTGACTGACAGCATTAATACTGGATTTCTGTTGAAGTGGATCAAGGATGAACGTAATATCACCTGATTTAAAGGTATTGCTGAAGCCTCCTCTGCCTCCTCGGGATCCTCCCCTGCCTCCTAACAACAGATAAGCAACAGTTACAGCATTCACACCAAGCAACAACAAACAACTTTAGATTTTTAACTCGGTAAATGTAACTGATAACAATTCTTTTAAAAAATATAAATATTAATTTTTTTTATTTTTGTACATCCTTAACCAGGGATTCTGTACAGTCAAGGTCATTTGTTAATCCTGCTAAATTTTACAGAAATGTAGTTCCCCAACCCCAAATTAAATTTCACACCAGTCACATTTTTAATAATTCTTAAACTAGGAAACATTGAAAATGTGTAGTGCTGGGAGCTCCAGAAACACTGCAGACAGTGTTTTATCAACGCCTTAGAACAGTTACGCTTTATCATTACTTAGTGAAAGTTAATCTACTCACCTCTGCCTCTGAATCCGTCACTACCAGTCGTCTTCCATGAGCTGCCTTCATTATCTACAAACAAAATGGCTCACCTTAGACAAGCTCTGATCTGAATCCTTTCAAGCATCATAGTTCCAAATTATAATAGCATATGATATGGGATTTTAAATATCACTAATAATGAGAATTGCTTATACAAGTAAAATTTTTTTTTTTGTCAAAACATGAGGCTCCAGACCAAAATGGGCAACAAATGGAAATCAGGATCAAAAAAGTTGACAAAAATCACAGTTGCTTGGTCAATATGGTTGTTTGGAACAACTTCAATCAGTATCACTAGAGTAAGGCATCAAATTGTCTAAATTATGCCAAGTACAGCCCACAGAGCTGTATTCGCATCGACAATGTATTCAGAAGTATTTTTTACACTGTATTTATTTAGACAGTTTCTCTTCACAAAACCAATGTGAGGAGGCGTGGTATCTAATGAATAATGATGAGAGCACCTGAGATAAAGGACTCGCAGAGGATCTATATTCTCTGCCACAACAATTTATGATTTATTACACCAATTGTTTTAAATAACCTTATGTGATCTCATTTGGCTTTGGATTAAAAAAATCAGATAAAATATATTTTACAATATTCTGCATAATTATAAAAGCTTGAGTAGCATTGCATTATAAATATAATCTATTATGAAAACACCCAACATGTTACAAATAACACAGATAAGCCATATATTGTCGCGATTGTGTGTTTATCTTCAAACTTGATACCATGTGACATTGACATAAACAGCTTCCAGAAATCGATCAATGAATATGAAAACCGTCGGTACCTTCTAAAGATTGTAATACGAGCGTCAGCTGCTCTCATTCATAAAAAACTCTTCATACTTCATACTGGCAGCCGGAGGGCGCTCCGTGCACATGTAGTCCATATATAGCACGCATGAAGATGATATCTTCATTACGCTCATTTTACAATCTTTACGCTCGTATTACAATCTTTAGAAAGTACTGACGGATTTCATATTCATAACTCCTGACACATTAACTTTGAGAATAAAACAGAGGTCAAAAATGGAAGCTTGAGTCTTAGATCTTTTAAATGATATATAGTTTGTCAAGGTAACTACTTACATCTGACAGTAATTTTGAGCTAATTTAAACAAAAAAAGCTTCAGTGCGCCTTGTTGCACAATGTGTTTGTTTGAGCTGATGTGTGTGGGCGTCGTCTCAGTATTTGAATCTCAATAGAGCAAGTGCTTCATCGGCGTGGTCGATGTTAGTCGTTCCAGAGCGGCTCATTATAGACTAATGCGAATTAGTCTATAATGAGCCGCTCTGGAACGACTAACATCGATCTGCTTTCAAACGGATTACATAAACACAGAATATTTGTTTTTGATTTGGTTTACAGTGTTTAAAACCTGACATTTCAGCGTTTCTTTAGACTTATGGCTCATGTTTGTCAGACAAGTATTCAATAAGCTAGAGGTCATTTTCTGAAGACTATCTGAATGAACGTCTTTGACAGAGAGGCTGCAGATCGTGCATCATGTTTGATTTCTTTATTTTGCAAAAAGCACAACCATTTGTTTTTACTGTGACTGTACTAAAAAAAAAGAAACTTAACAGATTATAAGGATGTATAACACTTGCCTGAATGATAAAAAACAACAGTTATTTGAGTGTCTTTGTCACTGATAAGAAAAAAAGCAAGCCAATCACGCCGACGTGATTGCCGACTCGAGAGGGTTAAAGGGATAGTTCACCCAAACATGAAAATTAGCCCATAATTTACTCACCCTCAAGTCATCCTAGGTGTATATGACATTCTTCTTTCAGGCGAATAAAATCTGAGGTATATTACTGAGGTAAATCCAGGCTAATCCAAGCATTAGATTCATAGTTTCTCTGTTTTTGAAGTCCATAAAAACTGCATCTGCCCATCAAATAACATGCTCCACGCGGCTCTGGGGTGTTAATAAAGGCCTTCTGAAGCGAATCGATGCGTTTGTGTAAGAAAAATATCCATATTTAAAACTTTATCAAGTAAACTTTCGACCGACGCCTTCCCTGTTCAATTTATGGAAAAATTGTTGAAAGTTCCCCTGCCGATCTAAAGACTATCGCGACCAGGTACGCTCGTCATGACGTCACGTACGCATCTTGAGTTTCACTGTCAACATTAAACACTTTTCCAAGGAAATCCATCGGCTGGAACTCTACTTGATAAAGTTTTAAATATGAATATTTTTCTTACACAAACGCATCGATTCGCTTCAGAAGGCCTTTATTAACACCCCAGAGCCACGTGGAGCACGTTATTTGATGGGCAGATGTACTTTTTATCGACTTCAAAAACAGAGCAACTATGAATCCAATTCTAATGCTTGGATTAGCCTGGACTTTTGTAATGTACCTCAGATTTTATTCGTCTGAAAGAAGAATGTCATATACACCTAGGATGACTTGAGGGTGAGTAAATTAAGGGCTAAATTTAATTTTTGGGTGAACTATCCCTTTTAGGGATGCACCGAATATTCGGCCACCGAAAATTTTCGGCTGAAAATGGCCCAAAAGTTTTTACGGTTTTCGGCCGAAAGACTTATCACCGAAACAATACGGCCGAAATGTTGTGATGACGCAAACAGAAACCGCAACCTGCACGTACTTGCAAGCAACATGTCTGCGGTGTGGACGCATTTCAGTATATCTGAGAAACACCCACATCTCCATGCACAAGCACCGACAGCGAGAGCTGTTCAATGCAGCTGTTCAGTGCAGCAGCTCATGTTCTCGATGAGAAGAGGACCAGACTTCACTGTGAACCCAATGGTTTCCGAATGCAATCTTTAACAGAGGGCATGTTTTAAGCGCGGAACACATTTCAATCCGAGTTCCCACACCAACATCGATCAACATGTATCACGAAATTCAAACGATAAATGCAGTTTTGACGCTCTTTAATGTGGCATCACTGATCACATCACAGTTCAGGCGGCGGCGCACGCGCGTGAACGCTATCATCTGTGATCGATCATCTCTTCCTTTAAGAATAAACATGAATTAACATCTAAGGAGTGTTGAGGATGCAACTTCCTGTCATGTATATGTGGTGTTATCGCTAAATCAGTGTTTCAACGGCGAAAAGACGACAATATAACTGCTTGTAAACTAAACAATGTCATGTAACTTTAGCATCACATTTACCTCAGGCAGTCATTCAGTGTACACAGAATTTTATTCACTAGAGTAAATCAACTCTTCTTTCACTAAATATATGACCTATATTAGCCGTTATATTCATTATATTCTACTTAACCTGTTAATGATATCTTGATTTCATGTATGTTTAAATAAACCTGTCATGAAAATGACAGACACTGTATAAATGATTATATTTCAACAACGAATTGGATAAAAAAAATATTTTATAATTAGATTTAGAAGTTATTGCAAAAACTGCCTTATGTGAAGTTTACATGTTTGCGTACTATGTTATTTGAGTGTTGATTATTAGACCTAAAAAAAAATAGCAACTGAATTTATGCTAATAGTTTGGGCTCTGTTGTTAACCTTTAATATTAATGTGCAAGTAAGGGCTCCCTATATAGTTTACAGCAATATCTTCAATAAACTTTTAGTTATAATTTAATTCATTTAAGGACAGATACTTTTTTTTCTCCAGTAAACCAATAAAAATAAATAAAAAGCCATTTTGTAAAACTGCTGTACCGAACCCGTACCGACAGTTTTGTGTACCGTTACACCCCTATTCTACAGTTAACATATGGGCTATGGCAGTCTTTGTTTTGATACACTATTATGTTAAAGGCCTACAGATAAAATAGTTTTATCTTTAAGCAGTTGCACTTGTTCTGAATGCACTCTTGTAGCAGTCCTACAGAGAAAAATTTAAAGTGCACTAGACCTAAATGCACTGTTTTTATGAGAGAACATTTAATTTTAAAACCTTTCTGTAGGCCTGTACATTATTATTTAATGTACACATGAGTGGGGTCAAGTTAAACATTTTAGTTTGAATTTTATTTTATACTGTGCATTGTAGCAATGTGCTAAATAAATATTGGCATAATTTGTAATTGATTTATTCTTTGAAACTTTAATATTAATTTATGCAATTACAATGCCTTGATTTTAGTAAAGTTAGTACACAGTCATAGCCATAAATGCAATGGTACTAATAATTGGCATCATTTCTTTCCGTGTTTCGGTTTTCGGCCTTGGTTTCCTCTTTTTCGGTTTCGGCCAAGAATTTTCATTTTGGTGCATCCCTAATCTCTTTAACTCAGTACTAAGTCAAGGCCAAAGCAGCTTCAAAACTTTTCGGCTATGACGCGACAAGCTATAAAGATCTAGATTCAGGGATTTTCTGCGATTCTCTCAGGCTCTGTCAGGTTAAGACGGCCGACTCGACCCCCTCGAGTTGGCCATCGTGCCGGCGTGATCGACTCACTTTTTTTCTTATCAGTGCCAAAGAGACTCAAATAACTGTTGTTTTTATCATTCAGGCAAGTGTCATTCATTATAATCTGTTAAGTTTCTATTTTTTTTGTACAGTCACAAAAACTAAATGTTATGCTTTTTGCAAAATGAAGAAAACAAACATGCGCGATCTGCAGCCTCTCTCATAAATGTTCATTCAGATAGTCTTCAGAAAAGAAACTCGTTTCATGTTTGGGAGACAAGTATTCATGAAGCTATGTCTTAAGAAACGTTGAAATGTCAGGTTTTAAACATTGTAAACCAAATCGAAAACAAATATGCTGTGTTTATGTAATCTTTTTGAAAAGGGAGTATGTCAGTCACCCGCAAGCCAATTCATTATCTAGCTAATGCGACCACGCCCACGGAGCACGCTCTTTCAGATTCAAATACTGACGATCCGCGCCTCAACGCCCACACATCAACTCATACAAACATCTAGTGAAGCGCTGTAACGTTACTTCAGCTACATCGTTTTGAGACGCGTTGAGAAATAATCCTGGAAAAATATACCTAAAAAAGCTGTTCATTTTTTAAAGCAACGGATTCAGGGCTGATTGTAAGGTAGGCTTTATTCTGTTAAGTTTATTATGTTAGCATCTGTGACTATTAAACGCAAAAAGACAGTTTAAATATGAATCCTGCTGCAATTTAAAGTCATACACGCAAGACTGTTTAGACAAGATTTATTTGGCTTGGTTTGATTAAAACGTTTTTATTGTAAAAGAGCCTAGGGTCACCTCAATAAAGCTTTTATTCGCAAATGTCTCCTCAGATGCTATAAATATAAAATACCAGTTAAATGTATTTTTCTTCCAATATAATTTCTTCTAATAGTTTGAGGTGCCCTCAGATGGTCGGGAAGGGCATTCCAAATCCGAGGAGCGGCAGAACAAAGCCCGATCACCCATAGTGCTGAGCTTTGTCTTGGGGAGAAGGAGGCGGTTTGAGTTTGTTGAACGGAGTGATCGAGTTGTAGTTGAAGATGCGAGTAGTTCTTTCAGATGGGGGGGGGGGCATTTCCATATATGCAATGGTGGGTTAGAAGGGACACCTTATATTCAATCCTTGCGGAAACAGGAAGCTAGTGAAGTGATTGAAGAATGGGTGTGATGTGATCGTATTTCGAACTCATCAGGATCCTAGCAGCACTATTCTGAACATACTGCAGTCTCTGCAAGCTTTTGTTAGGGATCCCGATGAGAAGTGCGTTACAGTAATCCAGTCTGGAGGAGACAAAGGCATGGACCAGTTTTTCAGCATCTGCTAAGGTTAGCATTGGACGGAGTTTTGCAATACTTCTGAGATGGTAGAAAGATGTTTTGCAGAGGTTTTTGATATGGGCTTCGAAGCGGAGTTTTGGATCAAATCTTACACCAAGATTGGTGACAGTTGTGGAGAGAGGAATGTCATGATCAGAGATAGTTATACCAGTTATGGAGGACGACTGGGTTTGATGTGGTGTGCCAACAAGAATTGCCTCAGTTTTAGAGCTGTTTAACTGGAGGAAGTTGTGCTTCATCCACACCCTTATCTCCTTCAGACAGGCAGTAAGTGTTGAAGACGGTGATGATGTGGGTGAAATGGAGGTGTGTGTTTCTGATTTCATGTACAGTTGTGTGTCATCAGCATAGCAGTGAAATGAGACTCCATAGCGGCTAATGACATAGCTGAGGGGAATGATGAAGAGAATGGGGCCAAGGACTGACCCCTGAGGGACCCCGCAGGTAACTGTGTTGCCGGGACCTTGCACTTCAAAGTGAAATGTACTCGGTTCTGTTAGTGAGGTACAATTTAAACCAGTTAAGAGCAGTGCCATTCCAGTGGTTTGAGGCAGCCGGTTAAGGAGTATGCCATGATCCACTGTATCGAATGCAGCAGAAAGATCGAGGAGAAGGAGGAGGGATGGTGAGCCTGCATCTGCTATCATCCGTAGGTCGTTTGTGACTCTAACCAGGGCTGTTTCCGTACTGTGTGCAGAGCGGAAACCAGACTTAAATTTTTCGAAAAGATTGTTGTATTTGAGATGATCCTGGAGGTGGGAAGATAAAACTTTTTTCAGTACTTTGGAGAAGAATGGGAGATTGGAAATGGGCCTGTAATTTGGAAGCACATCTGGATCAAAGGTGGGTTTTTCGAGAAGTGGTCTGATTATGGTTGTTTTTAGGGCAGATGGAACATTGTCAGACTGGAGGGAGTTGTTTATTATAGTGGTAATCAGAGGACTTAGGACAGAGGTGTTTACTTTCACTAGAGCTGTAGGAAAAGGGTCAAGGGCACAGGTGGTAGGTTTCATCCTTTTAATTATAGTCTCAACCTCTTGCTGTGAGATTTCTGGAAAACAATGTAGGGGCTCCGAAATGGCAGGCTGTGAGTGGATAGTCAGGGTGGATAGTGGTGACGATCCAGGAAAGGTAGAGTGAATTGAGTCTATTTTTGTTTTGAAAAAGTCCAGGAAATTATTACAGTGCTATTTTGTAGATTCTGTAAGTGAGGGGGTTTGTGGTTTGAGTAGATGATTTATGGTGGAGAACAGCTGTTTGGAGTTTCCGGGACTATTTCTGATTACGTTTGAGTAGAAAGTTGACCGTGCTTCCATAAGTGACTTTGAGTAGTCCTTTCGGTGTTCTTGAAAAGCGAGCTTGTGCACCGTGAGACCTGTGGTTTTGAGTCTCCTCTCAATGGCACGCCCAGCTGCCTTCATTTTTCGTAGTTCACCGGTATACCAGGGTGCTGATTGGGTGAAATTGACTGTTCTGGTTTTGACCAGGGCATGAAGATCCAGAATGCTTCTGAGGGTGTTATTGTAATAGTCCACTGAATCCATGGGTGGTAGACAGTTTACAGAAAGGAGATGCTGGAGATCGGATGCCATAGTCTCTAGGTTGATTTAGCGTTTGGGCTTGATGAGGCTGGATAGTGAAGACATCTTCATGGAGATGGCCTTATGATCAGAAACTCCCAGATCATACACCAGAGGATTGCTGAGAGAAACAGAGTTTGTAATGACTAGATCGAGAGTGTGGCCCCTGGTATGAGTGGGGGCATCGACAAGTGTCAGATTAAAACAGTCGAGTAATTGGAGAAATTCTGCTGCAAAACGGCAGGTTGAAGAGTTGACATGAATATTCATATCTCCAAGTATGATATTAGCAGACGTTATACAGAAAGTTGAAAGAAGATTGGACATCTCTGGGATGAATGATGGGTTTGGTTTGGGTGGCCGGTAAATAAGTAGTATCGTAGTGGAAAGAGGGTGCTTACATTTAAATGCAAGGCATTCAAACGAAGACAGCTCAGGCAGGGGTATAGGGGACAAGATCAGATCACTTCGGTGGATGACAGCCAGACCACCACCACTCCCTGTGCTGCGGGCTTTCTGTAAATAGCAGTAACCAGGGGGACAGGTCTCATTCAAAACAGAATAAACATCTGGTTGATGCCAGGTTTCTATAAGGCACATCATATCTAAACACTTTTCTAGAATATGATCATGTATGAGGCAAGATTTGTTTGTGATGGATTGTGCATTAAAAAGTTAAATCTTGATATTCGATGCAACAGTGTGTCTCTGTATTGGCCGAAGTAAACTGAGATCCACTCTATGTTTTCTCCGGTTTCCATCCAAGTCAGTGCGTAGCGTTGTCATGGAAACTCCAGCGCTACTAGTCCAAGGAGTGGCGGCGCCCTGATGACGTGTTCGAGATGCGACGGTGCGCACGCCGGACCAGATGGATGAGATGTTGTGATCAGACCGGGAGAAAACAAACTTTCGACGGCAACTTATGTGAATCTAACGGGGCGGGCGAAGGAGTCCATGTTGTTTAATGACTGATGTACACGATGGAGTGGTATAGTTGTTGAATTTCTTAAGTTGAATGGCTGAATAGTTCAGCATTATGCCAGTCGTGGAGAGTGACCTGCTAGCCGCAAGCCACGCCCATGATGCACAGAGGAAAGCCAACAGACACAGCAAGCAAACAACCATGGGTGAACACCTCACGATCATCGGCAGCGAATACAGCAAATACACCCATTAGTCTAAAGTCTTGTGGACACATCTATTGTGTGTTTTGAGGACTTAATTTAAAAAAAAATGTGTTCTCAAAAACCATGCATAAACATTGATCTCTCAAAAATACAAGCATGTACATACATGTTGCTCATATTATGGTAGCCTAGTTTGTGCTGAATAGTGTAATTACACTTTTGCCATTAATGTGTTTATAAGCAACTGAAAAAAAACACAAATGTCAGAGCATGTCAAAACTTCTAAAGGGCCTCAAAACATCTCAGACTCCTAAGGGTTAAATGTGGACTGTCAGTGAACAGCCATTTTCTACCGCCACCATACTTCATCATTGTAATGGTATTGTGCAGGTGAGGAGCAGTGCCACGTTTCCACCATGGAATTGAGGTTCATCAGAATCTTGTTTCTCACAGTCTTCGAGTCTTTTAGAAGTTTTGTCAATGACAACTTGGTCTTCATGTCTTGCAACAAGGCGAGACTTCTGACCACTCTGACAAAGCCCAGATTGAGTGTTGCATGGATGGTTGTACCCCATCTTATGTCACTGAGAAATTTCAGATTTTTCTTCCAATTAATTTGCAAAACAATCAGAAATCTGTTTTTGACTTTAATATGGTGTGTAGTGTGTAGATTGAAACAGATGTAGCAATATTTTCTTCTATATTTTCGATGTACATCCAAGTATAACATTATTGAAAAAGAAAATATGTAGGGAGAGCTCTATCAGTTGATTGGATTTTGAGATGTGGCCATTGCATTCACAAATAGAAGCAGATGAACGTGAGCTTGCATGGGAAGGTTTAACCCGAAATAAAGGATTGGAGAAGTCTTGCAAATGTTACCAGAGGGAAATCTGTATTATAACATTAATTAAAAATTACGAGCTAAGAAAAAAGGTACATTTTCTTAATACTTTTTTAATGCACTGCATAAATACCGCTTGCTCATTTTTGAAGGTTGATGCCAGAATTACAATTAGAATTTCATATTGAATAATTTACCATTATTTCCATTAATTTGACATTAAAGGGGCTATATGCAACTTTTTCCCCAAAATAAACGTAACAATAGCCTTTTTATTTTACCATTTATGACTCAAACATCTCATTATGAGCATACTGACACCTTGTCCGCTCACAGTGGGTGCACCTATAAGCCTGTATCCTATTTTTCCTATTTTCTGGCGGGTCGTTTTTTCCCGCGCTGTCTGCGGATGTGACGTCACCACCGCTGCGAGAGCGAGCAGAAAATAAGAGCAGTTCTGTTTTTTGGCCACAGGTGTCAGTCGCGAGTTTAAATTTCAGAAAAACGCATATAGCCCCTTTAATAAACTACCATTATTAATTGATTGCAACATACATGTTATGAATATGGGAAAAATAACTGCTTTAATTTCTTTGATTAATGTGTGAGACCCAAATGTAAGATGCTTGTCCAATGCAAGCTCTTTCTGGCTACAACAGCTCACTCTGCATTTACTGCTGCATGCAGGAAACGTGTACTTAAAAGAGGATCGTATAAAGACTTTTCCTGGCTGTAGTAAACAAGTTTTTTTGTTTTTGATTTTCTGTTTAATTTAGCACATTTGTTGCATTTACAAGCATTTCAGTTGTAGTCGGAGTCCTGCAACACTCACATTCTTTTCAAGATTCTAAAGCCAATTCATACATACAGCCTTATCAGAGAAAAAATAGAAAGAAACAAACCTTCATTGTTTGCCTTGTCATTTCCTGAACTTCCTACAAATGAAAAGCATCACAAAATAATGTCAATACAATAAACATGGCTGTCACACAGATTAACCACCGCAGCAGCTTAATGAGCAAAAAAAAAAATTTGCCATCCATGGTTCTAGTCTACAGCTGCAAAAACTCAAAACAATGCTACAGTAATTTCTGTCAATCACTGACTGACAGCAAAAACTACTGCATTTCGTATACAATTTACACTGGGATTGGTTTGTCTGGAAAAAGAAAAAAAATGTAGATAAGAAAAAAAATTCATTTTCAATTCTGAAAAAAAATTCTATACACCAACCTGTATAGAAGCTCTTGAATCCTCCAGTACCACTAGAGCCCATACCTGTAAATGAAGAGGGGTAATATATGACATTTAGGCAAACATTTAAAGGACTTCAATCAAATTTGACATGAGGTGTTTGTACCATTAAAGGGGTGGTAAAACATTCTTTTGAAGGCTTGATTGTGTTTGTGGGGTGCACTGTAACATGTGTTCATGCTTCGTTTTAACAAAATTGCATTATTTTTCATATATTTGACCTTTATTCTACACTGCTCTGGTGATGGTTTCCGGGTTGTATGAAGCCAGTCCCTCAAAAATACGCAGTGGGCTCAGATTGGTTAGCTGGCCCAGTGTGTTGTGATTCGCTAACCGCCTAGTGCACGTTTGTCGGAAACGTCACGCCCCTTACTTTTACCAGTAGACTGTGCTTTGGTCAGTATTAGAAACAATGGCGTCAATAAAACCATACCAATCTGAGCCCGAATCAGACCCAGAACATTTTAGTGAAGATGATCGAGCAGAACCTGTTCATTCCTCAAGAGTAAAGACTGTGGATCTATAGTGAGCGCTACTGAATGGCACTGTTACTTTGTATTTTTAGAACGATTATATCCAAATATCTGTTGCAAGAACTATTAACCCAAAATGAACACTAAACATCGGCTTTGCTATAGTAGCCAAATCAAAACACAGAACCATGTTTAGCATGCCTGTAGATAAATACATAAAAGCTCTAATCAAAGAATAATTTACACTAATGCCAAGCTCCCTGTTGAGATTTTAACGTTAGGTGTTTGTAACGTTAAGTGTTCGTCGGATAACGTTAAGTATGAATGAGCATTTAACAAACTGATTTGCAGAAGTGTTGTCATCTGTGTACTTCCTTGCTACAACGTACAATTAACAATACTAGGGCTGTGTTGAAAAAAATCGATTCACCAATTCTGAATCGATTTTCATATTAATTTCTAAAGATCGATCCGTAACTCAGAGGATCGATTTAATAATAGGCTTACATTTTAATTTGCCGCGTCACTGAATTCACGCATTCGCGCGAGGTGGAAGGACATTAAAACAACGAACATGGCATCTTTGAAAACTCCAGAAACGCTAAAAGCTGCGATCTGGCAGATTGTGGTTTCTCTTGATTTCAGGCGTTTATCCTCCGAAGCCGTACAGGGTGCGTCCCTGCCACTTCAGCGCGTACACAACATCCATGGCGGGGACGGTCTTTCTCTTGGCGTGCTCGGTGTAGGTCACGGCATCACGGATCACGTTCTCCAGGAACACCTTCAACACTCCGCGGGTCTCCTCAAAGATCAGACCGGAGATGCGCTTGACACCGCCCTTGCGAGCCAGACGACGGATGGCGGGTTTGGTGATTCCCTGGATGTTATCGCGCAATACTTTACGGTGACGCTTAGCGCCTCCTTCAACTTTGCGATCTTAATATCAATTCTTAATGTCATTTTTAATAATACATCAGGTTCTCGTCTAAATAATTGGTCTACTGCTGCTGATATACCTCTGCGTCCTCTGTCATCTACACCAGTGCAAGTTTGTGAAAGCAGTTGTATCAACACTCTGGAAGGGGGATTGTTCTTTGCATCCATCAATACTCCATTAATTTGCAGTTGAATGTCTATAATAATAGTATCAATATGTTGCATAACTACAGTCCTGTAATTCAGGTAACAGCTGGAAAAAAATGCTCTCTTAAAAAACACTTCTTTAAATCTCGAAGATCGGATTGGATCGAATAGAATAATGATAATCGATTCAAGATCTTGAGAATCGGAATCGATTCTTGAAATTTGGGCTGAAATTAAGCCCTAAACAATACGAACTATTACAGGAAAACACGTCGACGAAAAATAAATCACTTACAGGTTGTGGCCCGTAAACGGCTTCTGTTTTTAAATCCATATTTCAGGACAAGCCGTTGTGCGAATCCTTCATTGAACTTAGGGTTGTGCCGATGGACGATATCATCGTCCATAGTGATGGCTGACCAACATCACGATGGAGCGCCACCATCGTGATGCCACGCCCCCGTTGCGAGTGCGACACTAATCCGCTTCTATAGTATTAGTTAAACTAAAAACTTAGCAGGGATTGCTCTGTAAATTTAATTGAGAATGTAACTAATGCATACATGCTATTTTAAATACTGTAGTCTATGCCAGATAAATATAGCTACATTTTGAAATCATTTGAGGCTGAAATATCCATAAGCATGCGTGTTTATTTTAGCACTTCCGTCAATGAAACAACACAGCCTATAAAACGTTTAAACGATTTTCAGTAAATAATGGTTACCTCAAGAATATAAGAAAATTAAATATTAGTTAGAAAAAATTTTGATTCATACTATTTCCCCGCAAAGATGCGTCATATAGGCTACCGTTCTGCGCTTTGAGAGGAATGGGACACAAGCTGGATAGACCTTCTCGAATATCTTCATCTTCATGTGTTCTCATGATGTTGCAAAGCAACACTTGTAAAATGTCTGAAGAGCGGATTTTATCTTCCTCAAGTTCAAGACATTTAGGCAATGTTTGATTATTCACTGCCAGAGAAAACGAAACTAAAATCACCGGTGTGTGTGAACTGCGCTATTCAAATAAACCAAGCTTGACGCGCCTTACTAAGTTTAATAACAAGAACAAACTGTGTTAAATACAATGAAGTAAAAAAGTATTCGTCCCACAGTGTTTTGTTCTACTTTCCCACAGTAAAGGATGTGAATAGTTATAATAGACTTAATTATAAGCAAGGAAGAAACGTTTATAATCCCCTGCGAAGATGGGTGCAACGTGAGTAAAGATTTGGGAAAGAAGAAACGAGATGTCCATGTCCATTGGGATAAAATGGACTAGGCCTATTGTTAAAATTCACGGAAAATCGAGTGACCAGATCGCAAAACGGAATGAAAAAGTGCTATCTGACCATTATTTCCTTTGTAGGCTAAACAAAGCTTTGTGCTTCACTCCTGTGGTAATATTCACGTGAAACTAGGGCTGCTCGATTATGGAAAAAATCATAATCACGATTATTTTGGTCAATATTGAAATCACGATTATGTAACACGATTATTTCACATGACTTTGGGAATGTGTTGCATTTATTAAAAATACACCTTTCAACAATTCAATTGAAATTGTAACATTTGTTGTACTTTTTGAACTATTAAAATAAATAATATAACATATATTCAAATCAAAGTATAAAAGTATTCACGTAAAAATGATAACCACAAATAAATAAGATCAACAATATGGTTCGGCTAGATATGCTTTTCAGGTACGTCTAACATTAGTTTTCAGGTACAGAAATGTATCAAATGTAAAATAACATTGCATATTTGAGTGCATAAATTAAAGATTAATCCTATTAAACTTACAAAAGCTATTCAATCAAGAGCAGTGAGTGATGTCCTTGTCTTTTGTTGTTTGACATTAAACAGTCAGCAGTAAAGGCTACTGCCCCTTTAAGACCTATAATGCTCGGATATGCGTCGTCTTTCTCGACTGTATAAAGTTTACTCAAGGCATATACAGACTATGTCTGCTAGGATACTCATCAAGATGGACATGTTGACATACGCTTTGTGTGAGTTTGTCCGTTCAAGAGCAAGACTTGAAAGAGAACTCAATATTTGCGCGCTGAGAGACAAATTTTCTCACAGCGCGCGCTACTTCTCATTCGCGTCTTCTGGCACTAAACCCGGGTGATGACGGCGAAAACGACTGGTCATATTCGAACATATGGCAGCACTCGCATGCATTGAACAAAGTTTACAAAGAGAGAATTATTTGAAAAATATGAAGGAAAAAAAGGACGTTTACACGGCACCCCTGCTCTCGTCAGTTTTTGTTTCTTTATTAGATTGTCATAGGTCACTCTGTGTTTAATTTTCAAGTGGTTAAACAAATTCGCGGTGTTCCCTTGCGTTGCAGCCACTACCATGCAGCAAATCTTGCACGTAGCATGTTTCTGCTCGTCATCTGATTCCTCGAAGCCAAACTGTTCCCAGACAACGGAGTTGGTTTTGCCTTTTTTTGCTCACCAAACGCTGCTGTAACTGCCCTCCTTCTGCCATCTTTACTCGCGCCGAGTTTTTAAATTCCAGCGGATG
Source organism: Gobio occitaniae (assembly GCA_033150135.1). Taxonomy (NCBI): domain Eukaryota; kingdom Metazoa; phylum Chordata; class Actinopteri; order Cypriniformes; family Gobionidae; genus Gobio; species Gobio occitaniae. The sequence goes on along the minus strand of JARQWZ010004471.1, from coordinate 75,189 downwards.
ATATGCACACGAGTCACGAGACTCACGAACTGAGAGAGATTGTGGCTTCGGGAGGGGCGGATGTGCGCGTTTCATTCAGAACGCAAGACAAAATGAGTGTTCTTGCAAAACTGAACATGGCAATATAATCGTTTTTTCTCGATTGTACTATTTTGGTGATCGTTGGGAGGCAAAATCGAAATCGAACTTCGATTAATTGCACAGCCCTACGTGAAACAGCATTCACATACAAAACACTGGGTTAGTAAAATAACAAAATTAATTTGTAAAAGTAGAAAATAGTATTTATGTAAAGAGATATATTAAAATATAAAGAGCTCAACTCTTAAGTGGAAGGAAGCTATTTTTTCCCCTCACGTGCAACCTAGCGGATGAGTCATTATTTGGGTTAGTAAAAATAACGAAATGATAGTTAAGTATAAAATAGTATTTATGTAAAGAGATATAGTATATAATCTACCTATTTACCTAATTAAGGGGTTTATGTAAATATTGGGGCTGATGTCAGCAACCCTGGAGGAATGTCTGTAGTCGCCTACCGGCGCATTAGTCCTTAGAAATTTATTTCTTTAAAAGCAAATATCTCCCTTTGCTTTAAACGTTGTAACTTTGTAGATGTTGTTTATGCTCAAGCAGCAACATCACAAACTAGCTAAAGTTAGAATCGTCGTGGTTTACCACCCCTTTAAAACATCCTACAAGTTTCAGAGCTTAATGTCCTCATTATAAAACACCATTTAATCAAGCTCAAAAAACAACTAGTTTGGATATTGGGGGATTTTTGACGTCACAGGCAAATACATTTGCATATGCCTGCCTCCAGAGCAAGACATCATTGAATAGTTTTACATCATTGCACCACAAGCCCAGCACACCCTTCGAGGGATCAATGTCCATCCACCATAGTCCCACAAAATCCTGTGGGAAACACTGGGCTTTATAATTCAGATTGTTTGGAGGACAGCAATGGTCAGGATGTGGAATAACATTGTTTAAAATAATGGATTAAAATGTAATTTAAATAAATAATTTAGATTTTTTTGTCCGATTAATCAAATAATCGTTAGTTGCAGCTCTAATTCATATACATTTGATGCGGCGTATCAATGCAAATGGGTGTGCATGCATTTAAGCATTAAAGGGATCATGAACTGAGAAATCAAATTCTTTTTGATACAAGAGATCATCATACCATAATATCCTGTAAGTTTCAGGATTGAAAACTTCATTGTTAGTCCAAAAACAGTCCGCCTCTGCATAAGAAAAATCAACCACTACATTGCAAATTTGGCCCCGCCCACTGGCATGTTAGTGAAATGATGAGAGAAGAGCAAATCAGGATACAGGACTAAAAACCATTACCTTTCAAAGGATCCTAATTCTAGGAATGAGGTTATTTTTAAAAGGTCCCATGGCATGGATTGTTTTTATTATTTTAGGTTTCCTGAGGTGTACTTATATTGTTAGTATGGTTTTTACTAGTGCTGGGCGGTATACCGGTTCATACCGAATACCGGTATTTATTTTTGTTATGATATGAATTTTTATGATACCGCAATACCGGTATGTGTCGCATTCGGACGCTTGGAACGCGGCGCAGCGTGTCACTGTTCGAGGGGTCACGTTACACTGATGCACTGTAGTGAGAGCACAGCTGAGATTGCATCACAACCTACGGTAAGTCCGAAATCACACCCTAAAGCCTCATTCACTATTATTCCCTACGTTATCCACTTATATTGCTCACTTAAAAGAGTGAATGAAAACTAGTGAGTGAATGCGGACAGCCGTTGTGTGTACATCCGCTGTTTACTCGTTATTGCGATGCAATGTGAGATTGAATGAGTGCACTCAATAACGTCCACTATGGTTTCAGACACCACTACAGATGGCGGTCCCCTCAAATAATGCCCTATTTAAGGTTATAGGGGGTATTCAAACTACACGCAGCGCGCGAGAGAGCGGTTTCTGCGCGGAACTGAGATTAACATTCTCCACATGGATCATATAGCACATATATAGACCGGAGCGAGCGCATACGTTTTTTATGGACATATTTCATATACTCTAGCAGGGTTTTTCCTGGCTCAAAATGAGGCGGAGGTGGTAAAATCCTGCTCGGCCCAGCCGACCTGCGGCTTTCGATTTTGCCAATTAATTGTCAGTTTTAGGGCTGTGTCATACATTTTCAGTGTGCTTTGATCATAAAATAATTATGAATTTAATCCCTTTTAAGTTATCACTTTACAGTGTAAGAATACAGCTAACACCTTTAAATATTTAATCAATTCAGTAAATAACTGAAACAATCACAACAAACTGGCAAAATAAAAGAGTTTTAAATGTATCATTCATACATTTCTATCACTAGAATATCTACATCTGTGTTTGTGGAACTAATGGTCACTTTTATTTGTTAAACACAATCCAGAATCCAATAAGTACACACTACTTCATTATAGAGAAAACAATAAATGAATAAAAATATATAATCATAAGGTATGACAAAAATATATATAAAAAAATTGCTATTACAAAAAGTAATTCAGTAAATCTCTAATTTTATAAAATCTAAACATGTTAATAAAAAGGTACAAATTACTTTGTGTTCTTATAAAATAAATTTATGAAAAAATGTAGATTATTAGATTTATATTTATATATAAATGTAGATAATTATATGGGCCTACACAAATAATACCAAATTACAAGACGTTTATTGTAAACGTAATGTGCAGCTTTGTAATGGGGCAACAAAGATATGATCGATACGAGAGAACAAGATTTTAAGGCTTTTAATAATCTTTCAGCGCACATAGGCCTACCTATGAAAATATGAAACGCTTCAAAACAGTGTGGCACAATGTGCTTATGCGCATCCCAGGTGCAGAATGATGCGCTTAAAGCAACATGGAGTCAGAGCGCAGTGCAGCATGAGTGCGCATTGAAAAGTTCACGGCATAAAGATGAGTGTTGAGCGCACAAATCCTAGTCTATAATGTATATCTGTCCAACAGTTCACTGATTATTTGTTTCTTCACAGTTTTAAATTCCAGTTATTGTTTTCAGAAACCGCTAGATTAACTCCAGCACGATAAAGTCATTTTATGCAAACAGCCCTTTATCTACAGATCAAGTATTATAATGAATATATCTTGGAGAGTTTTACCGTGCTGCTGACTGTTGTAACAACGCGACGGGCAGTTTGAATGCTGAACGGAGAATGATTGACAGCTACAGCAGAGGGAAGATGAGTTTCCGTGAACTTTAACATAACGATGTAAATATTATTCTGTTCCTCACAATCAGCTATGGAATGGCTTTAGATGACTTTGTACCAGAAAATCATAATATAATAATGATTGCTGAAGGATCATGTGACGATATACATTTCCGATGATTATTTAATCACGACAGGCCTAATCTGAGCAAGTGATTGCCTGTCTGAATTTTGTCAACAGACGGAGGCGGCACGAAATTTGACGGAGGCGGCCGCCTCATAATTCTCTATGCAGGAAAAACCCTGGTCTAGTGCTCTAAACATAAACCGGCAGCGTGTATGCGCACTTATTTCATCATGTCTTCTTCAAATGAAATGTAACGTTATGTAAAGGACACTGAACTGTCTGATCACGACCGCGATGACACGATGGGTTATTCTGATACACAAAAGACGATGTAAGTTAATAAATAGGCGGACAATTTAAACAAGAATGGGCAAAAATTAAACTGCTTTATTCTTTCTGTGTTAAACTTACGTGTCATTTGTTCAGAGACTGTAATGCTCTTAAATGTATTGCAAATATCCTTTGACCTTTTAAATGGTCTTACGTGTTTCTCCCTTCGTTTTGTCAGTTTGTTGTTATAGGTTAGATTTTTTAAGTGCTTAAAGTGCCCTCAACTCTTTTTTTTTCTATCTCCATGGTCATATTTGAATATGCATGTGTCTGTAATGAGTGTGTTGCATGTGTTTTATTGGTTGTCTCCCAACAGCATCATTTTGTGGGGCTTGTAAACCTGTAGGCCTATTAATTCTAATGTGGAATTTTTCTACAATATTCACTCATCATGACAGTAAAATAGGGCATTCTAGTCAATCTACTGCAGTATTTCTTATTTCAATTAGTAGAAAATGTGGTTAACACCCAGTCATGCATAGGGGGAAAAAAATACCGTCATATACCACAAAACCAATATCATTTTGAAAAATACAGTGATATACATTTTTGGTCATACCACCCAGCACTAGTTTTTACATCAAAAAAATTTCATAATTTAGAAATAAAAAGCATTTTTTCTATACTGATATGAGCCCTCTGGCTTGAATGCTGTTTCAAGGGGCGTGTCTGATGTGAGACTTCAGTGAAAACGCCCACTGCTGTGATTGGCTGACATCTTTGCATTTGAAATGAGTATTAGATTATGAGGCGGAGGGGGCGTGGTTTAGCGAGGTCTGCAAGCGCTGCCAGAGAGAGAGACGGGACTGCATCTGGACCAGAGAGACCTGAAGCAAGAATGCTGAGAAAGTTTTATTGTACCCAGTTGAGAACGCAAGTTTATTGTTTGTATCTGAGGAGTTCAGAATAAACACAAGTCCCAGTCATGCCGACCTTGTCGTCTTCCTCCTTATTCTACGAACTTAGTAAAAGTATTCGAGAAAGGTTCCACGTTACAAAGTTTTTTTACCATCACAGCCAGAGATGAACGAATCGTCAAAGTGTTGATTATAGCATTATTTTTAGATCTATTCCCATCACATGAAAGGCTTGAGCATTGAGTACAGTCAGCTGCATTGCAGCACGTTTTCACCACAACTAACAGCAAACACGACATGGATATGAATACAGTAAGAGCTTTGTGCAGCATTATAGCGTCATTCAATATAACGGCAGTTTGGGCAAGTGTGCAGATATACTCACACATTTAAATGGTCTATCTAATCTCACGAGGCGGCGCGCATATCTTTTTTATATATATATACAGTGAGGAAAATAAGTATTTGAACACCCTGCTATTTTGCAAGTTCTCCCACTTAGAAATCATGGAGGGGTCTGAAATTGTCATCGTAGGTGCATGTCCACTGTGAGACATAATCTAAAAAATAAAAATCCAGAAATCACAAAGTATGATTTTTTAACTATTTATTTGTATGATACAGCTGCAAATAACTATTTGAACACCTGTCTATCAGCTAGAATTCTGACCCTCAAAGACCTGTTAGTCTGCCTTTAAAATGTCCACCTCCACTCCATTTATTATCCTAAATTAGATGCACCTGTTTGAGGTCGTTAGCTGCATAAAGACACCTGTCCACCCCATACAATCAGTAAGAATCCGACTACTAACATGGCCAAGACCAAAGAGCTGTCCAAAGACACTAGAGACAAAATTGTACAGCTCCACAAGGCTGGAAAGGGCTACGGGGAAATTTCCAAGCAGCTTGGTGAAAAAAGGTCCACTGTTGGAGCAATCATTGGAAGAAGAATGGAAGAATGGAAGAAGCTAAACATGACTGTCAATCTCCCTCGGACTGGGGCTCCATGCAAGATCTCACCTCGTGGTGTCTCAATGATCCTAAGAAAGGTGAGAAATCAGCCCAGAACTACACGGGAGGAGCTGGTCAATGACCTGAAAAGAGCTGGGACCACCGTTTCCAAGGTTACTGTTGGTAATACACTAAGACGTTATGGTTTGAAATCATGCATGGCACGGAAGGTTCCCCTGCTTAAACCAGACATGTCCAGGCCCGTCTTAAAGTGTTAATTCACCCAAAAATGAAAATTCTGTCATTAATTACTTACCCTCATGTCGTTCGACACCCGTAAGACCTCCGTTCATATTCGGAACAGAAATGAAGATATTTTAGTTGAAATCTGATTGCTCTGAAAGGCCTCCATTGGCACAATGGCACTTTACACTCTCAAGACCCTTAAAAGGATACTAAAGACGTTGTTACAAAGTCCATCTCACTACAGTGGTTCTAAAATAACTATGAATCGGCGAGAATAGTTTTTGTGCGCAAAAAAAACCTAAATAACGACTTACATAGTGATGACGATTTCAAAACAAGGCATCATGAAGCTTCGAAGCGCTATGAATCAGCGAGTCAAATCAGCGGTTTGAATCGCCAAATTTCAGCAGTTTGACACGCGATCCGAATCATGATTCGGCTCACTGATTCATAACGCTTCGAAGCTTCATGATGCCTTGTTTTGAAATCGTCATCACTATGCAAGTCGTTATTTAGGGTTTTTTTGCGCACAAAAACTATTATCGCCGATTCATAAAGTTATTTTAGAACCACTATAGTGAGATGGACTTTGTAACGACGTCTTAAGTACCTTTTAAGGGTCTTGAGAGTGAACCGTGCCATTGTGCCAATGGAGGTGTCGAACGACATGAGGGTAAGTAATTAATGACAGAATTTTCATTTTTGGGGCTAACTAACCCTTTAAGTTTGCCAATGACCATTTGGATGATCCAGAGGAGTCATGGGAGAAAGTCATGTGGTCAGATGAGACCAAAATAGAACTTTTTGGTCATAATTCCACTAAACGTGTTTGGAGGAAGAAGAATGATGAGTACCATCCCAAGAACACCATCCCTACTGTGAAGCATGGGGGTGGTAGCATCATGCTTTGGGGGTGTTTTTCTGCACATGGGACAGGGCGACTGCACTGTATTAAAGGTTTGTTCACCCAAAAATGAAAATTCTGTCATTAATTACTCACCCTCATGTCGTTCGACACACGTAAGACCTCCGTTCATATTCGGAACACAAATGAAGATATTTTAGTTGAAAGCTGATGGCTGAGAAAGGCTTCAGACAGGCCTCCATAGGCATTCAGTACATTGACACTTCCAAGATCCATGAAAGGCACTTAAAACGTCGTTACAAAGTCTCTCACCACAGTGGCTCTACAATAAGTTTACGATGCGACGACAATAGTTTTTGTGCGCAAAAAAAAAATAAAAATAACACCTTTAACCAACTTGTTCTCGACTTCTGTGTATGCCTCCACGACGCATGCGCGAGAATATGACGCAGATCCGGCGTTCGGACATATGAGCCAGAAGCGATTTGTTTACGAGCAGAGGAAGACGCGCGTGTCTAAGCTGTTGGATTCTACATTGATCGTGCTTTAGGTCTCGGCATAGTTCTCAAAATGGGGTTAAAGTGTGTATTTCATGGATTCCCGAACGCCGGCGATACGTCATATTCTCGCGCATGCGTTGTGGAGGCACACACGGAAGTTGAGAACAAGTTGGTTAAAGGTGTTATTATGATTTTTTTTGCACACAAAAAACCTATTGTCGTCGCATTGTAAACTTATTGTAGAGCCACTGTGGTGAGATGGACTTTGTAATGACGTTTTAAGTGCCTTTCATGGATCTTGGAAGTGTCAATGTACTGAATGCCAATGGAGGCCTGTCTGAAGCCTTTCTCAGCCATCAGCTTTCAACAAAAATATCTTCATTTGTGTTCCGAATATGAACGGAGGTCTTACGGGTGTCGAACGACATGAGGGTGAGTAATTAATGACAGAATTTTCATTTTTGGGTGAACTAACCCTTTAAATGATCTTGAGAGAAAATGAGATGCGTGGGTCAACGCGTCTTATGCTGCCTTCACGTGCTCTCGGAATTATCGTAATATACGAGTTTCCTAGGTAAACATTGCACATGAACGCCCTCACATTTTGAAACTTGAATGCAATGCGCTCTTAATCACGACTTCAGAAGTCGTAATCATCAAATTTCCAATAGCACGTGAAGGCAGCATTATCCACATCATGTTTGGCTGAGGTAGATCTTAAAGTGACAGTAGCACTGATAATGTCTGTCATTAATGTTCAAAGAACAACGGGAACAGAAGGTTGTAGCTTTAATGATGATTCATCTATATTTCACTTATTTATGCAGTTAAGAAACTGCATATCAAGTGTTATCAACTGTGTTGATAACTTTATTCAATTTCTGTGTAGACTATGTCTGACAGGGAAGGCCACAGGTAAATATAACATTTATTATAATGGGTTTATGTAAAGATTGTTTTAAGTTCAATTAAATTAAAAGTTATTTTTTAAAGCCTAATAAATTTTGAAATTGGTAGCTTTCAGTTATACTGTAATGTAACTTCATCAATGTTTCATATAGACATTAATATCAGTGATACTGGCCTTCAATCATAAAAAGATGCCATTACAACACACATTTAAAATATGCTGTCTTTAAATTGTTTCTAAATTAATTTGGAGAGTAACTGAAATTACAATATCAATATTAAAAACTCCTGTTTTTAATTGCAATTAATCATGATTAATTACAGAAAAAATGCGATTCATTTGGGGTTTTTTTTTTATCAATTCACAGCATTAATATCTAGTTGTGACTTGAAGTGCATAGAGTGCAGTGTTATGTTGCAGTATTTGTCCTGAAAAATAAATGTGATGTTTGTTACCTCAATAAATTTAAGGTCATTCCTATTTTATGTTTTATGTTCTATTGTATTAACATTAAAAACACTCTTTTTACGACTAACAGTTAAGGGTAAAAAAAAAAACAGAATTCCCAAAAATTTAAACGAAAAAAAAAAAGGAATTAGCAAAAATTAAAACGGAAAAAACGGAATTTGGGAAAAAATAAAACGGATTTCATAGGGCCCTAGTCACCCGAGCTGCCCAAAAGGCTATCAGCGCAAACGATTTTATTTTCAACTCGACCGCTATGTTTTATTCTCCATTCAATGCATATTGCCTATATATATATTAACTTTCATGTTATGTCATCTCAGATTACAATCTACAAATCAAAATATTTAATGTATTTATGAAGAAAAGGCTCTGCACTCAAGGCTCTATCGCCTCAATGGTGTAGTGTCTTTGGGAGAATTGCTGAGGTGGATTGCCGGCAACAACCATTTTAGGATTGTTTGTGATTTGGTCTTAATGACTTAAAGGGATAGTTCACCCAAAATTGAAAATTATGTCATCATTTACTCACCCACAAATTGTTCCAAACCTGTATGAGTTTCTTCCGCTGAACACAAAAGATGATATTTTGAACAATGTTTGTAACAAAGCAGATAGAGCAACCATTGACTACCATAGTAGGGAAAAAAATAAATACTATGGTAGTCAATAGTTGCTCTATGGTAGTCAATGGTTGCTGTATCTGCTTGGTTACAAACATTCTTCAAAATATCATATTTTGTGTTCAGCAGAACAAAGAAACTCATACAGGTTTGGAACAACTTGAGGGTGAGTAAATTATGACAAATTTCATTTTTGGGTGAACTATCCCTCTAAGCCTAGTTCAGACTACACGATTTCCTAACTCGTCGGATCACAGTTCTTTTTACACTGCATGACTATTTTGGGTAGCATTCAGTCACTGCTGTGTTCACACTGCACGATGGATCTGTGACAAGGGGTTTCACACTGCATGACTGTACAAGAGGAAAAAAAATCGCCGACAGCTCTGTCCCATCCGCAAACTAGGTTTTTCACAAGCAAACACACGCGAGAAGTGAGAAGGAAACAACGCAAGATCACGTGCGTCAGACTGGAGTTCTCGCACGAGACTGGACTTATTAAAAATATAGACTGCAGTGCAGAAACTTGCTTTACAAATTGTCTGTGCACTGATTTGCAGCAAAAAGGAGAAAAAGAAAAAAGATTATGGTGGAGGACATTGTTGGGGAGACACGGAGCAAGGAATGTGTTCTGCAAAGAGAGTTGGAGGTAAATAAATAATTTTGCAATGTGCTGCTGCGGCTGGTCGAGCAAATGTGTGCTTAGTTTCTGTTTGATATAATTGCAAATGTATCTATTAAAAATACGGATATTCTGGTCTATAACTCCTCCCTGAACCTCCCGCTGCCCTGCATCTCCCTCTCTCATTGGCTGTCGGTCATCACCGATGTATTTCTGTCAGAACATTTCACACAGCAGGAGTTTGAATCGCCGACAGGTCCAGATATTTAGCATGCCAAATATCTCACCGATTGTCTTTGATCGCGTCTTTGATCATTCACACAGCGTGATTGTCACTCGCATGCACGAGCACCGATTTGCCTATGATTTCAGGCATTTGTCAGCGATTTCGCAAAACCTGACGGTGAGTCAAAATCGGGGCTAAAAATCGGGCAGTGTGAACTTGGCATTAGGAGTCCTCTTGACTACTCTTACCTTTTCAAAGATTTAAGAGCTGGTTTTAGTGTTAAAATGCTTTGTGAAATACTCTTAGGGTGCTTTCACACTTGGTTCGATTGCTCCCCCCTCCCCCGCTGGACTGTGTACATATATTATTTGGGGCCAAACCAGGATGCGTTTGCGTCAAAGCAGCAGCTGTTTACCCGGTTGCTTGGTAACGACAGAGAGCATGAAGGTGTCAAGATGCATAGCGGTGCTCACCTCAATTTTATATTTTTGTTTTTTAACCATTGGTTTTGTTTCTAAAGCTTCAGTACGTAATGGCACTTGCATCTATATGCTGCAAATGTACTGCAATGCTCTAAAGAATGCTTAAGACGAGCAGAAATTAGATTTACAGCTCTCTGTTTGCAGTATGTCAGTCATGCTCGTCAGGAAAATTAGTGAAACACACATTATCAAATCATACGTCATTAATAGCGGTTCACTTCCGCGATTTAGTACGATTGCGTTCACATCAGCAGCGAACCGTACCAGAGTTCACATGAACCGTACCCCAGACCACCCTTTTTAATCGGACTCTGGTACAGTTCGCGGGTGCGCACCCGAGTTCGGAAGACCGCGTTCACATCATCCAAACGTACCGAACTCTGACGTCAATCGAACCCGGGTGAACACAGCCCCAGACCTATTAAAGGTCCTTTCACACTGGACGCGATTTTGACGCGCAAATAATTCACGCAATGGTTTTATTTTTTGATCAGCTGTGTGTAATGAGTGCTTCCACACCGAACTCGAATGTGCTGCAGCGAAAAAACGATGTTTATTTTTTTCGTTTCGATGGCGATTTTTTTTAACACTCGCAGCGACAGAAAAGGCTAAAACCAATCACATACAAGGAAACAAAGATCACGAAATGTCCAGTTGATGTCATTAGCTATTCAATCAACATTCACCTTTGCCACGTATCGCATTTCTCATGAGATTACAGCTGTAGCTGTTTGTCCACTGTAGGCTACAGACAACGATAACATAACCTTGAGTTAAAACTCGATTTTTTTTCTAACCTAATTGTGTCCGCGACTATAGAAAGTGAATGCATTTCCATCAAGTACGACTGTGGCACTTAAATGTTTACATTGTGACTCAACTGGAAACACTCCTGCTCCGTATCGATTGGTTCCTGAAGTGTGTGTTTGTCTCGTCAGATGCGGTGCTACGGTCTCTCTCGAGCTCCACAAATTGTCCCACGGACAATTGAAGTAAGTGTGGTACCGGCCATGATAAAGTTTTAGCTCCTGTACAAGATTAGCATACTCCCCTTCAGACTCTGTTCTTTAAGACTGGGTGCACCCAAAACCTTCTTCTCTGTCTTTTAAATAAAATGAAAAGCTCATCTTCACTGGATGAGGAAGTGTCCGTGTTTACTCAGCTGTCGCCGCAAATGTTATGGAATGTTGGAGCTCTGAAACGTCACAGACGTCGCAAACTCGCGTCGCGGCTGATGTGAATGGTTTTGACGCAAACTAATCGCACACGAAATATTCGCTTTTCCGTTACGCGTCCGGTCTGAAAGGGCCTTTGCACTTAAAATGAGCTATAATTCTATAGTACTTCTATAGTTTAGTTTTAAGGATTTGCTGCTTTACAACCATGGACAAACAAGCGGTGTCAATGTTAAAAAATGTTACATTACATAACAGTGCAATGTGTGTAAAAAAATTTGAAAAAAACCTACCAAATCCTGAATTGCCGGATACAACAGGGCTCTGTAGAAGGATAAACAAAATAACACATTAATAACTTACATTAATCATTCATAGCTTATGATATTCTATCAGGTTTGAGTGAGTTACAACCAGGGGTCCGTTCTTCGTACCTCGCTTAATACATTGAAATGTTTTGACAGATCCCAGATCTTCTAATTGTGATAACTGATCTCTGGCTAATTTGGTTCTTCAAACGAATTTGCGAATTGGATTAAAATATCTGGATTCAATTGTCTGAGATTACTGCGCATTAGGCCTGCATAATAAATCGTTATAAAATCGCAATCGATTCACCCTGTTCACGATTTCATTTTTAAATGACCCTCAGCCAATGACAAAGCGCCTTTTAGTCACGTGTTTCACTCGTCAGTTCAGGGCTTCACCCTCAGTTAATATAATTCAAAGGATTATAAAAAGATATGCAGTAAAACTATTATAAACTAGCCAGGGCTCCAGACAAAAATATCAATTAAGGAGCCATTGGCTCCTATAAGGGAAAAACTTAGGAGCCAAATAGTTTTTTCAAGTGCCACAAAAGAATAAACGCACTTTAATTTTTCATGTGCAATTATATGGGCGGTGCTGAAAATAGTTTTTTGGCTTCTTCCATTCTTTCTCATTAAGACAACAGGTTAAGTAAAACATTGTCTTTTTTGCCTGTGTAGAACTGAAACAACTTAAATGTATGCGCCTCTTAACATTTTAACAACACCCCACACAGAGCAATTTTCGCAGTTTTCTCCACTATAGGCTTTATTAATTTGTCACATACATAGAGCGCTTCACAGCTGTTACACATCACATAGGCTACCCAACACTTGATTTGTCTTGTTAAACTACTTCACTAAAACGCTCCCACATTTTACTTTACTTTATTTCCTTCCTTTTGTTAATTTGGTAAATTTGGCAAATTAGAACCTGAAAAAAAAAAGTTAAACATGTTGATATTTCCAATCACTATGTTGGACAATTCTTATCAGAATCATTTCTATTAAGTTAGTGTATATTTTTTAGGTAAAACTTTAAATTTTTAAGAAATATCATGTAGGATTTTTCCTTTGCGTTATATATACTGTCCACTAGGAGGTGCTCTAAGCATATCTTATCCTTGATTTGTTTTCCCTGAATAGATGCTAGTTTTGAAAGTGAAAGTGTGACGCACGTTCGTTGCGTTTTACAGTGAAATGAGAGTTCCGTGTCTTTAATAATATCAACACATTAATTATTTATCTCTCATCCACCCGTAATTATTTACAATGTTATGATCCGCTCATCACAAACACACTCAAAAATATCCACACACACATACAACCGCTAAACTTCACTGCAGACAAATAAGCATGATCAAAAACATCCGTTATCTTATTTTTCCTTCAGACAACAAGTTAAGAGAGTCAACAATGCAAAGCAAGAAAGGAATTTTATTCACTATTTAAAATAGCCCGTCGGGCAGGACGGTGATACGTTTTGCGTATTACTGTGAAGTTAAGGCAGTAACAGAAAAGTTTAATAAGAGTAAAATATATTGAGAATAAGTATCAGTATCAATTAAAAATGTGAATTGTTACTGATTAGTTGGCGTCCACACAGCCTTCCTGCACTTTTACAAGTAGAGTAGGGTACTTGGATATTCATTCATTGACACGTCTGTCGCTTTCTATCTCTCTCCGGCTGGCACAGCCGTCAGTGTTGTTGCTCGATAGAGATGAGGGCTTTGAAAAAGCATTTTCAGTTTTGACATCCGTTTCTGACGCGTATTTTGGCGCTCCGACTCAACAAGGTTTATTCCTCTGTAACTTTGCTGCGCGTCGTCTCATTTTATTACGTCAACACACAACAAGACTGGTCGCCAATGGCGATCTCAGCAAAAATATCACTCGCAAATTAATATTTTTGGTCGCAAATGCGAGCGTTTTAAGCGCAACAGTCTGGAAATTAATCTAATTTTTAATTCAATTTGAAGCAGATTTGTTACATGACAGTATTAAAATTTCTTAAAGGGGTCATATAATGCCATTTTTGTACAAGTTAAAGGGATAGTTCCCCCAAAAATTAAAATTAGCCCATCATTTACTCACCCCCAAGTCATCCTAGGTGTATATGACATTCTTTCAGACGAATAAAATCAGAGTTCTATTACAAAAGTCCAGGCTAAAGCAAGCATTAGAATTTGATTCATAGTTGCTCTGTTTTTGAAGTCCATAAAAAGTGCATCCGTCCATCAAATAACATGCTCCACGCGGCTCTGGGGTGTTAATAGAGGCCTTCTGAAGCGAATCGACCAGGGATGGAAATTTTCACCCGCCACCAGCCAAATGCGGGTGATTTTGTGTTGTTGCGTGTAAACTCGCTTCACCTACCGGCCACCGTGGCGGGTACATAAAAATAGCATAGCCTACTGTTTCACCTGGACGGCGGACACTTTTAGAGGAGGCACACCTTCAAAAAAAGTGTGCCGTTACAAATCAAATTCCCAATAAGTAGTAGAGAAGTTAATTTGCGCGTGGTTGCGTTTTAGCAGCTTTGTTGCCATAGCGGCGGAGTCTCGAGAACATGAGCTGTAAACTTGCGCGGATTTTTAAAAACAGAGCCCGCGTCGCGTCCGCCGTTTGAACGCAAGAGGATCTCCAGATATAGAGCTGAATAGAAAAAAAGATATCAATGGGTCTGTCAAGTAGCTCGTGATGAACCTCAGGCGAACTGCACACTTTGCAGAGAAGCATTTCAGTTGCTCAGATTGACTGATATAAAGCAGCAGCGGTGACACACATCCGTGCTTCTAAAGGTATAGGCCTATTGTTTTTTTAAATGGATAATATATTTATATAATATTCCATACATTATCAGAGCTTGGCAGACAGAATTATTATATATATTTTAGACAGGTTAATTAATAGATTATAGCCTAATTAATGTTATTATTAATGTATCATTTTAATCATACATAAATAATCCTGCCATATAAAGTTTGACATTTATTAAAAGAATATTTAGATAAAAATGGGACAAATAATTGCATAAGTCATATTTTAAGTAAATTAATAAAAATAAAAAATAAATCAGAATTGTCAAAAAAAGTGATTACTGGTTCAGAATGACTGCTTAAAGGGACAGTTCACCCATAAATTAAAATTCTGTCATTATTTACTCACCCTCAAGTTGTTCCAAACATGTATACATTTCTTTGTTATGTTGAACACACAGGGAGATTACTATGGAAGTCAATGGTGCCCCCAAAGCAACCTGGGTACAAACTTTCTGCAAAATATCTTCTTTTGTGTTGAGCAGAACATAGAAACTCATACAGGTTTGAAACATCATGAGGAAGAGATGACAGAATGTTTTAGTTTTGGGTGAACTATCCCTTTAAAGTGTACCAAATAGGCTACTGAAGAGTTCTTTAGAAATAAATGAAATAATCAAACGTAAAATATAACATTTTATATTGTCGTGAATGGGTGTCCCTTATTTTGACACACTGAAGGTGGCAACCCTAGTATGTCGTCAACACGCTTCAGAAGATGCCAAAACTAATAGTTTCATTGTTGGGACTAAAAACCTAAAACTGGAAGCCATAAAAGACCACGAATCATCCAAATGCAACATCCATTAATCTGCCCTACTCATTTAATGAAATGTTTATCAGTTCATGGTTTGTGTGTGTATAAGAGAGAAAGAGAAAATGTCAGTATTTCATTGAGACTTGAGATTAAATAAACAAACTGCTTAAGTATTGTAGAGCTTGTAGTATTAATTACTAATCGGTTAAAAACAAGAATGTGGCTGGTAAAAACATTGAGTGGCTGGTAGATTTTGAAATCCACCAGCCACAGTGGCCGGTGGACAAAAAAGTTAATTTCCATCCCTGGAATCGACGCGTTTGTGTAAGAAAAATATTCATATTTAAAGCTTTATCAAGTAAACTTTCGACCGACCGCCTTCCATGGAAAAGTGTTGAATGTTGAAAGTGAAACTCAAGATGCGTACGTGACGTCATGGCGAGCGTACCTGGTCGCTTTAGTCTTTCGATCGGCAGGGGACCTTTCAACAATTTTTCCATAAATTGAACAGGGAAGGCGGTCGGTCAATGACGTCATTTTGTTCTCGGAGCCCTGGTTTGGGAGTTCTCGCAGCTCGTTCTCGAAACATTTTCTGAGCAGAATTTTTTTCTTGTGAGTGTCCAAGAACTATTCTGTGATTGATCAGAATTTTAAAGTGGGCGGGGTTAATGCGGAGAAACGGAGATGTTCGGCACCTTTTCTCGTGAAGTATGTAATGTCCTGGCAAGAACGAACTTTGTTCTTGCCACCTCGAGAAAACGAACAAATTTCTTTGTTCTTGCAGAGTATGTTCCAAGCTTAATGCTGCGTTCACACCAAAGGCAAATAGAGCGTCTGGCGCGAGTGATTTGAATGTTAAGTCAATGCAAAGGCGCGTTGACGCACGTCTGGAGGTTCACGCGGCGCGAAGGACGCGAATTGAGCGTCTTGCGCGATACGCGCGATACGCGCGTTACACGCGAGTGGTGCTGTTGTGCATTCATGCGTTTGAAGCGAATTCGCGTCTGACGCCCGAGTTCAAAAATTTGAACTTTGGCGTCAATTCACGCCGCATTAACCAATCAGGAGCCTGCCTGCTTGCTGCTGTCACGTGGTAAAGTAACATGATTAGAAACCCTGCATAAATTAAATATAGTACTATTGTGTCACAATGTAGTTAAGACTTTCAGGCAAGAATGTGGTTGTTTAAAGCTCAAATCTGTGGTTTATTTATAAAGAGAGCGCCTATTTAAAAAAAAATAATCTTGTGTTTTTGGAGTTGTGAGATCCAGGCAATCACCGGGCAATCACCGCTCATAACCCCGGCGAGAACAGCCTTTCCTCGGCTAGTCCTTCTGCCGTTTGCCGCTGGCTCTGATGTCTCTGTAGTGGTGCATCTTGTGTAGATCTAACGGGCGATATTTGGTGTCATGAATCTATACTTTGTTGTCTGCCAAACCGTTTTGACTGAGGGCAAAGAGAAGTTTCAAAACTTTATTTTTTAAGGATATTTAAATATACATGTAGTGAAGATAATGTAGGAGTTGACTGGACCACATTTGTGTGGCTATTAATGTTTTATATATTTTTAATGAAAATGAAAAGAGGCAGAGTGGTGTTTTATGACATTTCTCCTGGAGTGCCTTGAACGCGCGTCAATTTCGCTTCCTGCGCTCGATTTCTACGCGCGTCCAATTCTCCACAGACACGCGAATGCAATCAAAATGTTCGTGCCTGAAACTAGACGCGGTAGACGCGATTTTGATGCTCTATTCGTGTTTGGTGTGAACACAGCAAGGCAACGAGTCACTGCCTAGGTTTTCGGACAAAGCCTGAATCTTTGATTCAACCGATTCATTGAAAACGCTGAATCATTAAGTGACACACTGTTGCTGTGAGACGTTATGGTTCTGCTGTGATCTTTGGTTGGAACAATTTTTGTTGCTGAAATCTAACAAAAACAGTCAATATTGCATCTAAAAAGTAAGTGACTTAAGGTTAATTAATTGTTCATGGAACCGCCATATGAAATTCAGTCGTGATGGTGTTCAGGAAAACAGCACTCGTGGTTCTGTGATGTTGCTTAAAGGTCCCATGGCATGGCATTTTTCTATTATTTTATAATGTTTCCTGAGGTGTACTTATATTGTTAGTATGATTTTTACATCATAAAATGTCATAATTTAGAAATAAAAGGCATTTTTTCAATACTGCTGTTTGCCCTGTGGCTGAAGGCCCTGTTACAAGAGGCGTGTCTGCTGTGAGACTTCAGTAAAAACGCCCACTGTTGTGATTGGCTGACATCTTTGCATTTGTAATAAGCAGAGGGGGCGTGGTTTAACGAGGTCTACGAGGCACGAGCAGGCACGAGCTGCTGCCAGAGAGACGGATGGACCGGAGTTCACTTCTCATCAGTTCTGTCAGTCTCAGTTCAGTGAACAGTTTTAGTTACAGCATATACTTCAGGTTATTAGTCTATTTCTAGTCGGAGGGGCTGTCACTCATGTCAGAAAGTTAGTAACTCTAGTAAATTATGGATCAGCGCTGACTGGAGACGCGAACCGTTTAGAACGATTCAGTCCGATTTGGTGAACTGGTTCGGTTCACTAAAAAGAACCGGTTCAAAAGAATGATTCGTTCGCGAACCGGACATCACGGAGACGGAGCGATTGCTAACAAAGTTATTTATAGTAACTACTGAGTTATGAGAGCGCTGTCAGTCAGCGCGAGTTTATTGTGTTTGTATCTGAGAGTTCTGAATAAACACGAGTCCCAGTCACACGAGTTCGTCTTCATCATTATTACCAACTTTGTAACACATGCAAAGTACCATTACAGCTGTCGAGATGAACGAGTTACGAGTAAGTGTTGATAATAGCATTATTTTTTAGATATGTTCCTATCATATGAAACGTGTCAGCATTGAGTACACAGCACAAACAAAGACAAAACAGCATTAATCGAATGTAATCCAGTTTATTGTGGGGCTAGGCTGCCTAGCCCAGATACCCTCACGCTTACCCCCCTTCTGCTTAATCTTGCGCCGCGTTTGGTGCCTCCGCTGTGGGCCAGATGCAGTACTGGGGGTCGGTGATGTTGAAGGCCGAGCGCTCAGTGCAGCCCGAGCTTCGGCGTGTGTGAGGTTTATGAGCCGATGTTGAGCAGAAACTCATGACTGTATGCACATTGTAGAACCGATAGACGCGACGAGGGCGTACAAAAACACTGACTACCAAGATAGAAAACACGAAAACACCGTTCTGTCGGGAGAGAGAGAAGCCGCAGCGTGTGCACGAATAATAAATAATTAGCTAACTTACAGATCAGAAATCACTGATCACAGATCAGAAGGAACTGAAAAAAAGACTTCTGTTTTCATTTGTACATCCAAACACTGAGAAACTGCCAGCGTTCACTCGTTCACAACCCTTGATCTCTCGAGCGTTTGCATGGGCGTGGCAGATTCTCTGGGCGGAGGAAAGGGAGGTAACCGCTCCTGCTTGGACGTCAAACCAGGAGACTTCAGGATTGGCTCGTCTGGCCTGTCATTTTCTCAAAGGCAGAGAAAGACAGCCAGAACTCGGTTTTACACCGATCAACATTTCTATCCACTTGGGGACAATATTCAGGCTAGGGGAACTCATATTAATGTTGAAAAACCTCATAAAATGAAAATTTCATGCCATGGGACCTTTAACGGTAGGCTGTCATATGTTATAAATATAAAAACTCCACAATTTGTAATTTTGACAGTGTTTTAACTGAGTTTCTTTCTATGAGCGGCGCTCATTAGTTGTGATTTCTCGAGAAGCTGCGCGAGCCTCGCAACCTTGTTATCAGTTCATTATACATTATATATATTATCCACTATTAGGGGTGGGAAAAAAAATCGATTGCAATATATTAGGGATGGCTCGATACCACAATTTTGTCTTCGGTACGGTACCACAATCTAATACCGAAGTACCGATATTAAATCGATACCACACAGGGTCTGAATTATGATGCGGGTATTGCACATCATTTTACTCACTCTTGCAAGTTTTGGGTTTATGAAGCGGGAAATTACCGCAAATGTTTATTATTAAATTAATCAACAAAGATTATCACATCAATCAGTCATTTGGAAACTTTTTTGTAAGTAATTTCAGCATTACTGCGCGTCTCCATTCTCTCAAAATCAGCAAATTGCTTCTGGCTTCAAAAGACATCGCATCTGCTCAATAAAAGCATCTGCGCGCTCAGATTCAACACTTTCGCTTCTGTTGCGGGAGAGCTGACGGAAATCACTGCCCACGTCTTTTTAAACCTCGCCAATTTGAACATGCAAGCGATTTTAGAGCATTTCGTAACATATGGGATGAGAGTTTAGAGAGAGTTTTCTTTGTGCTCATACCAACAACACACACACACACACACACACAAGCCTAAAGAGCTCGCGCATTCCAAATTAAGTTGTTTTTCCTCAGTCAAATACACACTAAACTATGTCAAAAATGTCCATCTTTTGTGAGTCGTCACATAAACACAGTTGGTTATGTCTTTCGCAGATGTAAATAGTGCAATAGTGTGCGTGCAAATATTATGAGATCTAAACGTCACTGGTTGAAACAAACGCTGGAGATTTCTTTATATTTAAACGATACGATCTTATGTATGTGCGTTAATCAGTGTTAAAAGACAAATGTCTAAATTAGATCGTTTGAATGATGCACTCACCTGTCGATCTCTTAATGTCTTACAAGTCAGGAATTAAGTGACGATGCTTGGCAAGGTTTGATGGTTCTTCAGCAGTTTTATAAGCAAAGTAATTCCAAATTTCACGTCTACTCTCTTTATTAATGAGTTTTGTGCGTGTTGAGTGAGATTCAACTGCTGTATTCATCTTGTTCTGTTGCCACATTTGCCGGTTTCACGTCAGTTTGGGTAGCGCGCTGCCACCTAGCGGTGAACTTCGGAACAGCAGCATATACCGAAATGAGCAAAATCATGATATCGTACCGTTTGAAAGAAAATATATACCGGTATTTTTCCAGTACCGGTATACCGCGCATCCCTACAATATATTGTTGTGCTCTCTGTCGCAATAAATAATCGATACACTTACGCCCAATATCGATATTTTATTACAACACAAAATGATTAATTTACCCGTTGTCAGTGTCACTGTCACTACCCAATATCTACCATTCTTTTTGCGGGGGGCGCTGGTCGAGTAAATAGGGGTAAAGTGGCGCAAACAGCGGCCGGTGAAGAACACAAGTTAAAGGGGGGGTGAAATGCTGTTTCATGCATACTGATCTTTTTGCACTGTTAAAGACTTGGATTCCCATGCTAAACATGGACACAGTTTCAAAAGCTAAGGTGGACGTTTGATGGGAGTATTTCTTTGCCAAAATTAGTACTTCCTGTTGGTCATAAGTTTCGGAAAGTTTTTTTCGATCATGGGTCCGCTTGACGTCAACAGGGCGGAATTTCCTTGTATGGGCCGTACGGACAATTCTACCGGAAGAGCGCGCGAGAGAGAGAGGGAGAGAGAGAGAGCGTGAAAGCAATAGGCTACGCCCATCAAAAGCGCTGGCTCGTACAGATGGAATTTGCTTTACCGGATCAGCAACTGAGTTACGCAAATATTTATGTCTGTTCCCTGCATTTCGGTGCCGATTGTTTTATAAACAAGGCCCAGTTCGACGATGGATTTTCAGATCGCCTAATACTGAAGGATGGAGCGGTCCCAACGATAAAGGTCCCAACGTTGGAACCGCAGGTTTGACTGCTTCAAATGTCTGTTTTTGCCTATGCCCATCAAGTAGCCCAAACATGATCACGTATTGATCAATGGAGCATGCGATGTATAGTGTGTGTACATTTGTTTAGCTGGCCACTATATGTGTAGGTTTGTGTTTTGTAAAAGCACTCCAAACAACAATACACAAAGAGTGGGGAAATATGTTGAACTAAATAAGCGCGCTTCTTCATTCAAATGCGCTACTATTCCATGTCTTTCTATGTAAACACTAGCCTGACGCGCAAAACCAGTCCGCTTACTACAAATCATGTCTACACAAACCACGCGCAAACACACACACACACACACACACACACACACACACACACACACACACATTGTAACACTCGCGCTTGACATGGTGTTCTCAATAACACAAGCCGCTAAACATATTATATAGTTAGTGTAACTTATACCACATAGTCGACGTCCTGCTCTAGTCGTTTTTGCTGCTGCTCCTGTTCAACTTCAGCCTCTGGGTCTGATTCCGGATCATAGATGTATGGCTGTATCTGATTAAAGGTCCCCTTCTTCACGATTCCATTGTTCAAACTTTAGTTAGTGTGTAATGTTGCTGTTAGAGCATAAATAATACCTGTAAAATTATAAAGCTCAAAGTTCAATGCCAAGCGAGATATTTTATTTAACAGAAGTTCCCTTTCAAAGACCACAGCGAACGGCTGGCTTGGACTACATCCTGGTACTTCCTTCTTTAATTACGTCAGTGGAGCAGTAGAACAGACTAACCTCCGCCCACAAAGAAACGCGAAAAAGGGGGCGCAGTCTTGTTGCTGTCCCACGTGGAGAAGCGGACGGTCGCGTGGAGAAAAGGAACTGTTGCGTTGAGTGTGTTTATCGCCATGTCATCGAGACGCTGTTATTTTCATCCAGGAGTCAAATCACCTTTGTTTGGCTTTCCCAGGGACGCTGTAGAGATTATTGAACGCATACATCTCTCCGTTAAGAGGCGTGACCTTTCCAACGTGCGCTAAACTGCTGTCAAATTACAACACAGGAACCGCTTTCACGTGCGCTAAGCTGTGGTCGAATCACAGCACAGGAACCGCTTTGCACAATCAGAACTCGTTACGTATTTCTGAAGGAGGGACTTCATAGCACAAGGAAATCACCAGCCGTTTTCAGGACAGTGGAAACAGCGGTACACAGATAAGTAAATTGTGTGAAAAATACTGTGTTTTTTTACACGCGAAACATGAACACATGTTATATTGCACACTGTAAACACAATCAAAGCTTCAAATAAACACGAAGAACGGGACCTTTAAAAGCCATTTTTTATGTTGAATAAAGTTTTTCCCCGCTTTTAGGGATGACGCAGCTTTCAGACGCACTCAACACAGTAACAGCGGCGCGCGCTCGACATTCTTTAGCTCCGCCCACACGATACGCCCCCAGCCGCACGGCTTTATTCGGAAAGACTCGGAACAGCGCATCTTCCTTTTATAATTATAATAAAAATAAAGACTTTTCGGAGATATGTAGGATGCAATGCTACTCTATAGGTACTCAAGATTGACATGAGACTGACTGAAACTGAGTGTTTCCCCACCCCTTTAACTAACAACAGAGAATTGCAGAAAAAAAGAGAAGCGAGAAGAATGGCGGAAAACAATAAAAAACTAATCAAAGACCCACCCGCTAGTTTCCACTCTAAAGTGTGGAGACACTTCGGGTTTTACGAGACAGTCGACGGAAAGGCACTGGATAAAGACTATGCAATCTGCAAGAACTGCTTTGCAAAGATAAAATATAACAGCAACACTACGAATCTGCAAATGCACCTCGTTCGCTATCACGGCGAACTACTCTCAGGTGATAATGAGGGCACACCAAGTCAGCCGACAATCACTACTGCGTTCAAAGCAAAGCTCCCCTTTGACATAATCTCTGCTCAGAGGTGTGCTCTTACATCTGAGCATGCTGATCAGTTAGTGTTCTTCAAGAAGAATATGCCTTTTAATGTGTCCACTGTTTACAGCAACTTACTACTGACGTTTCAGTATTATGGTTTACACATGTTAATGTTCATGTTGTTTTGTAATGTTCATGCACTTTTATCTGTCTAGATGTACAGTGTTTACATTTAAGACCAGGAGGCAGTGAGTTATTATGCAAATGCATATTTCTTTGCACAATGTTGGAAATGTTGGCATTAATAAATGCATAAAATTTCCTTATTCCTTCTTTTTCTTTTCAGTCACATATATCGTGATATATCGTTGATGAAATTTCTTCCAATATATTGAATATCGTAGATATCGCGAATCGTGATATCATATCGTGGACCACATATCGCCACAGAATTGAATCGTGAGGTACCTGTATCGTCCCACCCCTATCCACTATCGATCGCCACTTACACTAAATGAATGCAGAATCATTCTTGCATTTTGGTTGTTTCCTAGATATTTTTTGACGTTTTAATCAGGATAATTGTCCGGTCGGGCGAGTAAAATTCTCTTTTACTTTACAAACGCTTTTCCCAGACAAGCTTTTAATGTCGAGCCCTGAATCTCATAACATTATTCAATGCAATTGTAATTTCTCAGTGTACATTTTATTTGATTGGCAGCAGCTGTATAGTGTCTTATTACTCTAATTGAATTTATAGATCAAACTTAAGAATTTAAAGTGAAAGATGAAGCATACATTTAATAAGATTAGGGAAGAAATGTCATTTTTAAAAGGTAAATAGCACAAATATTCATATTTACAATTTATGATAGAACTGATAGAACACTGGTGGGAATATTGCTTCAGAATAAATTATATTTACAACACAAATCCTATTTTATTCTGACAATTGAATGACCAGTTTACTAGCACATGACACACATTTAAACATTATATAACAAACATTTTAGTTCTAGTGCTCATAAATCAATTTTTTTACAAAGCCGAGCCAAGACAGAGTCGAACAAATATCAGAATTGCCTTTACAGGGACTTTAAGACATGCGCAGAACATAACGCCAAGCTCATGGCTCATTATGAACTGATGAACACTGCAGTGCAAGTCACTGTGGATAAAGCGCTGCCAAATATGTAAATGTAACTCCTGCACTTAAATTACAATAGGCTTACACAGTAATAATATACATTCAACACGCCAAACTATAAAATATCAATGACTAACGGTTGCGATACTACTGAAGGAGGTAGAGGATAGCACGTGGCTTTAAGAAGCCTAGAGGAAGAGTGCGGTCGGCATTACCTGATCTTCCTCCCAGTCGTCCATGTTGAGCAGCTTCGGCTGAAAGCAGACGATTAAATATTTCCAAGATCTCTGTCAGAAAACAACATATTGTCGACAGTGAACACCGTGTCCTACATAAGAAATCAATTACCTATGCCTATGAGTAACGTTAAGTTATTTAAATCCAAAATCGGTAATTAAAGTTTTCCCAATGAAACCCTAAAGTGAAACGCAGTGATATCTAACAAAAGTATACAGGGTAGTTTAAATATGTTATCACAGTAATAAACGTTCATTTAAACGATAATAATTAAACAAAGACAAGTTAGCAAAATGACTAACGCTAATTGAACCACGGCAGAAACTACCATCTCATCAATTAACGCCTAACTATTTGACACTAACGAGTCAACTTTGTCTTTAAGTCGAGTTAATAACATTTTAAGGAATTATATAATTTTAGAGTAGCTTATAAAGTTAAAACGGCATACATTTGTCAGAAGACCTGTTGGCACGTGCGGCGGGAGCCTCGTCAGGAGTTCGAGAGAAAAGCCGGGCAGAAATGACGCAAGCAAATCTTCTCGTGGGCGGGAAAACCAGAACCCTTTCCGATTCGCGCTTTTGAACAGATTCTTTTTAATGAATCAGGCGAACGATTCACACATCCGTTTGAATATTTTTGTACAACTTGAAGTTATTGAGTCGATTGGCCAAATGTCTCTGAGTCATGATTCTTTCGGCCATGTCCTGAGTCAACTTGCAGCGTTTTATTTTATTTTTTAATTAAAATAACTAAATTATAATAAATGAAGGAAATTAACATTTTAAAATAGCATTTGATGATATGGTTTTTGTTGTCACCTGTCTGGATGGTTGGTACACATCCAAACACAGGTTTTGGGATTGTGCCCAGCTAATATGTGGATTGGGAGCAATAAACATCTCAAATCACCCTAATGATTATTTAAGTGATTACAAAACTGTTAATGCCTATGGGGCGCCGTTTGTAAAGCGGCTCACGCTGAAAATAACAGCAACATTTTGACACATTTAGCTTCAAACAATGTTTAAAAAACTGGTATGAATTTTTGGCGGTCACTTTTTTAGCACATTTACAACAATATTTGTCAACTTAGAGATATTTTAAATAGTTAAATCTAAATGTTAAATGTTAAATCTAAATGTTAATTGTTAAATCTAAATGTTAAATCTAAATCTAAATGTTAAATCTAAATCTAAATGTTATATCTAAATGTTAAATCTAAATCTAAATGTTAAATCTAAATGTTAAATCTAAATGTTAAATCTAAATCTAAATGCTAAATCTAAATGTTAAATCTAAATCTAAATGTTAAATCTAAATCTAAATGTTAAATCTAAATGCTAAATCTAAATGTTAAATCTAAACGTTAAATCTAAATGTTACATCTAAATCTAAATGTAAAATCTAAACGTTAAATCTAAATGTTAAAACCGGTTATCTGCATTCTGAATTTGCATATTAGTTAAATATTTAGTTTCACCCGAAACATTTAGATTCAACATTTATATTTAGATTTAACATTTAGATTTAACATTTAGATTTAGATTTTGTATTTAGATTTAACATTTAGATTTAACATTTAGATTTTACATTTAGATTTAGATGTAACATTTAGATTTAACGTTTAGATTTAACATTTAGATTTAGCATTTAGATTTAGATTCAACATTTAGATTTAGATTTAACATTTAGATTTAGATTTAACATTTAGATTTAGATTTAGCATTTAGATTTAGATTTAACATTTAGATTTAACATTTAGATTTAGATTTAACATTTAGATTTAACTATTTAAAATATCTCTAAGTTGATAAATATTGTTGTAAATGTGCTAAAAAAGTGACAGCCAAAAATTCATACCAGTTTTTTAAACTTTGTTTGAAGCTAAATGTGTCAAAATGTTGCTGTTATTTTCAGCGTGAGTCGCTTTACAAACGGCGCCCCATAATATGCCTACATAAAAATTGTTAGACAAGTTCGTCCCTCCAAACACTCCTAATTACCACTAGAAGAGTGATGTGTGTTTTGCCAACAAAAGATCTGATCAACATGAAAATCGGACTTTAGTATTAACATAATCTAACACATGTGGTAATAACACTGGTGGTAAAGAGAAAGCACACCAGCACAAATATGTGTTGCACACTGGGACCAGCTGGGATGCTGGTTTGGAAGTGTAGTGCTATTTTGGAGTGTTGTGGTGATACATTCAGTAAATTCAGCCAATATGTAAATATTATGTGTGTGTACATTTAAAAAAAAAAAAAGTTTGTTAATATATTTGTGCACTTTTGGGACTGTTTGAGGTGCTATTGTGGCTGCGCCATCAGTACTTACTTCACCAAAAAGCCTCATCATCATATATTGTTGTCACAACTGCCAGCCGGAGTGTAGTCACCAGAGGGCACTCCTCCTTTCTTCTTTATTACATTTTGAACTACATTTCCCATGTCTCATTGCCTGGACGCCTCATGTGCTGATTGCTTACTATGCTGCCTTCATGTTATTGGAAATTTCATAATTCCAACTTCAGAAGTTGTGATTATGAGCTTGTTGCATTTAAGAGCTTTGTTGTCGGAATGAACAGGAATAATGGAAGACACCATGTTTATTCTAGTCTATTTATTGGGAAAATCTTATTAAAACCAAAATTATATGTATAGTGGCACATGCACTGACAACCATAAACATTTACGATATCCAGAAGTCCGCTTTCTGGCGATTCTGTAATTTCGGTCAAATGCAGGCTATTTTCGCTGTATAGCCTATAAAACATAACACGCTTCAAATCATTACTTGTATGTAATGCACTACATTAATGACAAGACTATTTGTTTTTTGGGGGAAAAAATTATAATTCATAACTGTCACAGCAGTAGTTCTCCCCGCCATCATGTTTAAAGTTTATGGCACGCCCATCTCGGGAATTTGGGTATCAAAATTATTTCCAAACTTCCCAGTGGTAAAAACGACATCAGAGGGCGTTCATGTGCAGATTTTACCTAGGAAACTCATATTTATAATAGTTCCGATTGCACGTGAAGGCAGCATTATTATCTCGTTTATGTTCTCTTAAGCTCTCTGTGTTCAGTTATTCTCTGCAAAGTCTTGTTGGATGTTTGTGTTGCACTGCATTTTGGGACGTTATCTCTTGTTTCCTTGTCATGGGCCGTTTCTCAATACCAACTACGCAAACTGCTGACTTGCGTCCATGGTAGTTCAGACTTGCCAAGGCCGGTGAGGACGCGAGTCGGGTACTCTGCTAATGAAACTGCAGTGTTCTTGATAACGTCACTTAGCTCGCTCTCACTCCGGTTATCTCTTTATGTATATTTTAGGCTACAATAAAAAAAAGCCACACAAATGTGGTTTAGGCAAACGCGTACCTTGATTACTGCATGTTTATAACAAAACGAAATATAAAACACAACCCTGCCTCTTTTCGTTTACATTTAAAAATATATATAAAACATTAATATGTGGTTCAGACAATAAATGTGTATAGCTTGTATATATATGATTATCACTGTAATAAAGATTAAATATGACAAACACAACCCAGTCTCTTTTTGTTGAATGTAAGTTTATGTAGGATAATAGTGCTATTGAAAAGAGCTATACAAGAAACTCTTTTCTTTTATTAATAAAAACATAATAGTCCAAAGGAGAAAACAAACATAACAGCTTTACATCCAAATGTAAAGACAAACAACAAATTGAGGAAACTGAGGGCATAAAATACAAAAGGTAATAAGGAACTAAACAAGAGACAGGTGATGATAATTAGTAATTATAAACAAGCTAGCAATGGGAAACAGAAAATAAACAGCAAGGAACATAAAATGAGAGCACGGAACTAAAACCAACATAAAACGTGACATGAATAATGTGATTCACATTTTACCCATTATTAATAACATTGATTAACAATGCAACTTAACATAACTAACATAATCAAAATTGTCAGTTGTACTTTCAACAGATGACGTAAAAGAAATGACAAAGTTATGTTATATGGTTAAAATCCTATATTGTTCCTTAAGGTACTAAATGTATAACACAAGCAACAACAAAAAAAAGCTCGTCCCCATGCACAACATTGCTTGCATGACCGCTGACCTACTTACACTCAACCTAGCAAGACACTCTTGGTCAAACACCTATCAGAATATGCTTGTGAAACAGCCTCACCATATTTGTTTAGCTTGAACACATCATGACTGTCCACCAGCTAGACCAGCAATCAGGTAGTGAAGCAGTCATTTTCCATTGCCTTTGCTTTAGTATAAAAACCTGTTGAAGTTGTGATTTTGAAAGACTTACCTAAGACTATTCAATAAACTTGAATTTGGATGGTTTTGGATATCAGACAAAACTCTTGTTGACGGATTTGGATGTCTAATGATGCACTGTAAAAAAATAAATTAAAAAAAATCATGGGTCTTGATAATTAAAAATAATTTTTAAGATAATTAAAAATAGTATGCATATTTTCTTAAGAAAATTGTGGTTCAGTGTTGTATAGAAAATATTGAGAACATTTTACTATTAAAACCAAGAGGAAGAGGTTTTTAAGAGAAACTTATGCAATTTTGAGGCTTGAATTGAGGAACCGATTAAGCTGATAAAATTAAGGAAAACAAGGCTACCTATTTATTTTAAGAGAATTTGTTCAATTATGCAGTTTTATTTAGAGACACCATTGTTAGTTCCCAGCATGTTTTGCATATGGCTGGAAATGGAGCAGTAATATTGATTACTGATTGTGTTTTTAAGTGAAGAGAAACATCTGTTTATATGTAATGATCAGTTAGGCTATGTTTGACTTCTGAAAGAGTTTCTGTTAGGTTGAAGTTTGGATCATTACCATTGTGCAGAAGAGTAGATCTTATGGTTATGTTGTGGATAATGTACTTGTATACTTTACGTATCCTTGATGCCCTGAGATAAGAGAACGAGAATTGCGTCGTTAGACGCTAGGGGAAAACTCATTTTCCTGTGAATAATGAAGCCTTTTATAAAATCACTCAGTGCTATTGCACAGCCATAACAGTGCTGAGGTTTCTCGCATGCTATTGGCTGGCCAGTGGGAACTGCATGAACCAATGGCAGAGCGGCATAACTGCGCACACCAATCTGTGCAAAGCGCTCGAAGTTGAGCACAGAGCCCGTCAGAATGGGCGGGGCATCTGCCTATAAAAGACGCTCGCATTGCCATAGAATTCAGGTTATATCAACTAAAGCGACGATTGCTGGTCGTAGTGCCATAGCACAGCGGTCTATGCAATACTCATTCCCTTATCTCAGGGAACCGAGGTTACGTTAAGTAACCAAGTATGTTCCATTTCGAACGGTCAGTTGTATTGCGTCGCTATGGGAACCTATTCAATCCTACCGTGCTATGATAAGCGCAACGACATGTACCCTCTCAAAGGGTTGCAGAGAGGGTGACCACCTGTGCTTTGAACAGAGTTGAAAGCACTTTGGGTACATAGCCATGTCTCGGTTTGAGGATGACCTTAGAGTCACTCCAGACATGAAGCACTCACAGAGAGGGCTTGTATGTTGCCAACCTGCTTTACTGATACCAGTGCTGGTAGCAGGGCAGTTTTAGCGAAAGTGGCTTTAATTTGGCCGTTTGCAACGGTTTGAATGGAGGCTCTTTCAGTGCTCGTAGGACCAGTGATAGGTCCCAGGAAGGCACCGTAGGGGGCCACGAGGGGTTGAGCCTTCTGGCTCCCTTTAGGAAATCATGTTTCTGCCCACCGACTGGCCAGCCATCGGCGCGTGGAAAGCGGTGATGGCTGCCACGTAGACTTTGAGTGTGGATGGAGTACGTCCTGCATCCAACAGCTCTTGAAGAAATAGAAGTATCTGTAATACTTCACATGATAATGGGTTCTGGTTCCTGGCTGAACACCAGTCAGAGAGCAGACCATTTGAGAGCATAGAGGCCCCTAGTGGACGGAACTCTAGCCTCACTGATAGTGCTCAGGACTCTCTCTGGGAGCTCCCCCTGAGGGGCCACACATGTAGCAGCCATAGTTTGGGACGGGGGTGCCAGATTGTCCTGTTCGCCTGGGAAAGCAGGTCCTTCCTCAGGGGAATTGGCCATGGGGCTGCTGATAGCAGCTGAATCAACTCGGGAAATCAATGATGGGTCTGCCAGAGTGGGGCCACACTGCAAAAAAACAATAATTTCTGATTGAAATCTTGTTTCTTGTTTCTGTCCCAAACAGAAATAAGATTTTTTTTCTTACCCCATTGGCAGACAATTTTGTTTGTTTTAAGCAAAAACTCACTTCATTTAGATTTCTTCCCCCAGAAAACAAGAAAAACAAGTCATTTTACTTATCTTGTAAATGCTACTTGATTTAATATTTTTTTGATATTTGGACTGGAAATAAGAAAAAAAAAATAAGAAAAGCATTTTTTGCAGTGCACTAGCAGGACTGTGTGCTCGCTCTCCCTGATTCTTTTTAAGGAGAGGGACTGGTGGAAAAGCATAAAGCAGGCGGCTGGGCCATTCGTGGGCCAGCGTATCCTTGCTCTTTGAGAAGTATATTGGGTAATGACAGTTGTCTTCAGAGGCGAAGAGTTCGACCTCTGCGCTCCCGAAAACATTCCATATCATTCTCCCCTGGAAAGCATATCTGCTCCCTGGCTCAACCTGCCCGGCACGTACACTGCTTTTAGCGAGCGCAGTTTGCCTTTCGCCCATAGGAGGAGACATCTGACCTGTTGGTTGAGCCGTCTCGTCCTGAGCCCGCCTTAGCGGTTTATGTAGGAAACCACTGTCGTGTTGTCCGTATGGACTATGACATGATGACCCGAAAGACGTGGTAGGAAGGTCTTGAAGGCAAACACTACTGCCAGCATTTCTAGGCAGTTGATGTGCAACCGTGACTCCGTGCTCGACCACAAACCGAAGGCCGGTTCGCCCTCACACAGAGCGCCCCAACCCATGTTGGAGGCATCCGTGGTGACCACCATTCGTCTTGAAACTGTTCCCAAGCTCACCCCTGACTCGTAGAGATGGGGTTTTGACCAAGGGACCAGGGCTTTGATGCAACTATGGCCCACTTTGATCCAAGCTTGGGGAGGAACCTGTGGTTTTAGCCAGTACTGCAGGGGGCGCATGTGCAGCATGCCCAGCGGAAGTACTGGAGAAGCTGATGCCATAAGGCCTAGCATTCTCTGAAAGGTTATCAGGGGTCTGCTGGTTCCCATTCTGAACAAGCGTGCGAGCTGCTGAATAGTCAGCGAGCGCTCGTTCGACAGCCACGCCCTCATCTGGGCTGAGTCTAAAATCGCCCCCAGGAAAGAGATTCTCTGCTTGGAAAGCAACAAGCTCTTGGCTGAGACCCAGGCATTCTAGATGGCTGAGGAGCACAGATTTGTGATATTTTAATTCCGCCTCTGACCAGGCCAGAATGAGCCAGTTGTCGAGGTAGTTCAAAATGCACATTCCCATTTGTCTTAAAGGGGAGAGCCCTTTTTCCAATAGGCTCGTCACTTCGGCCCTCTTTTCAAGAAGGGGGAACGGAGAGTCTGTTCCAACTACAGGGGGATCACACTTCTCAGCCTCCCCGGGAAAGTCTATGCCAGGGTACCGGAGAGGAGAATTTGGCCGATAGTGGAACCTCGGATTCAAGCGGAACAGTGTGGCTTTCGTCCCGGTCGTGGAACACTGGACCAGCTCTATACCTTTTCCAGGGTGCTGGAGGTTCATGGGAGTTTGCCCAACCAATCCACATGTGTTTTGTGGATTTGGAGAAGGAATTTGACTGTGTTCCTCGTGGCGTCCTGTGGAGGGTGCTCTGGTAGGGGGTCCGGGGCCCCCTGCTTAGGGCTGTTCGGTCCCTGTACGACTGGAGCAGGAGCTTGGTCCGCATTGCCATCAGTAAGTCAGACTTGTTCCTGGTGCATGTTGGACTCTGGCAGGGCTGCCCTTTGTCACCGGTTCTGTACATAATTTTTATGGACCAGTGTCCGGTTCGGGGACCACACGATTTCGTAGCTGCAGATGATGTTCGTTTTTGCAGATGATGTTGTCGTGTTGGCCTCCTCAGACCAGGACCTTCAGCGTGCACTGGGACGGTTTGCAGCCGAGTGTGAAGCAGCTGGAATGAGAATCAGCACCTCCAAGTCTGAGGTTCTCCATGGTTCTCAATTGGAAAAGGGTGGCTTGCCCACTTCAGGTTGGTGGAGAGTTCCTGCCTTAAGTGGAGGAGTTCAAGTATCACGGGGTCTTGTTCATGAGTGAGGGAAGGATGGAACGGGAGATTGACAGACGGATCGGTGCAGCTTCTGCAGTAATACGGTCTATGTACCAGTCTGTCGTGGTGAAGAAGGAGCTGAGCTGTAGGGCGAAGCTCTCGATTTACCGGTAGATCTACGTTCCTACTCTCACCTATGGTCATGAGCTGTGGGTCATGACCGAAAGGACAAGATCCCGGATACAGGTGGCCGAAATGAGCTTTCTCCGCAGGGTGGCAGGACCCCAGGGAAGACCTAGGACATACTGGAGGGATTATGTTTCCTGGCTGGCCTGGGAATGCCTCGGGGTTCCCCCGGAAGATTTGGAGGAAGTGGCTAGGGAGAGGGAAGTCTGGGCGTCTCTCCTTAGACTGTTGCCCAGTGACCCGGTCCTGGATAAGCGGAAGATGATGGATGGATGGATGGAACCTCATTCTATTGTATTTATAACCTATTGTGACATACCAGGGATGGCCTTTCAAGCCTCGACCCGGTTGGACAGGGGTTTTATAGTGTCGAGTGGCAGCGCGCTGAGCATGAGCAGGGCGCCATCCCCGTGTGGTGCGGAAGAGAAATAATGCTCTTTTGTTGAGTATTTATGTTTTTTATTGGGTTCTCCATAACAGCGGTCGAGTGCAAGGGAGTGCGCATTTGAGCGGGCTCACTGCTTACACTCGCAACACATAAAACATTTTTTTCTCCCCAGCCAGAACTGGAACAGGCCTTTGGGGAGAAACTTTGAGCACTTTGGAGGGCGGTCCGGCCTCGGCGGGACTTAAACCTCCCCTCTTCCTGTTCTGTTGATCAGGACTGCTTCCTCTGTTCAGGGTCCAGCGTTATCTTAGGCCGGGGTCCCTGACGCTTGGGAGCAAAGCGTTTGGTCTGATCCTGCAGGGCTTATACGGGTGAGAAACGTTAGCCTTCCAGCCCACCATCGAAGACGGGCAGAGGTGCTTCCTCTGCAAAGCTTAGTAAAAGGATACACCGTTGTGCTCGCCAGAGCACGCTGAGCGAGGGTCTGAAGATCGTCGCTGAAGGAGAATAATCTGAATTCTATGGCAATGCGAGCGTCTTTTATAGGCAGATGCCCCGCCCAGCCAGCCAACCACGCAATCTCTGCTGCCGGCAAAATACAAAACCTCCTCGGCAGTCATCA
The DNA here is from genome assembly GCA_033150135.1 of Gobio occitaniae. Taxonomy (NCBI): domain Eukaryota; kingdom Metazoa; phylum Chordata; class Actinopteri; order Cypriniformes; family Gobionidae; genus Gobio; species Gobio occitaniae. The sequence goes on along the minus strand of JARQWZ010004471.1, from coordinate 41,265 downwards.
TGAAGGGGAATTATGCTTCAGGAAGCCAGAAAAGAAAAAAGAGAAAGGAAGAGGAGGATAAGAAAAAAACAAGATAGTGGTAAGTGATAAATTACACTGGATAAAATAGCTCTACTTGTCTTGTACAAAAATGGTGTAATTTTGCAGCAGGTAGGCTAGCAAAAATATGTTTGTGTTAGCTAACTTACCTGCCTGACGGCAAATGCTGCTTGTAACGAACAGTTGGTGCAACTTTTTTTTTCGAACGGACATATATGGTTACATACTGTAATATGTTTTTTAACAGGATAAGGAAGATGCAGATCTGTTCCAGAATCACTGTTTATCGTATTTAATGACATTGCTATAGCTTTGTATGAACTGATGACATCACCGTTTTCTCCGGAATGGCTATACGCCTGATTAAAATTCTGTTGCATTATTTTCCTGTTTAACACTGTGAAGCTGCTTTGAAACAATCTGCATTGTTAAAAACGCTATATAAATAAAGTTGACTTGACTTGACTTTGTAATAGGTTTTGATGAAAGTGGCATAGCATGCTATACTAACTATTATTTATGCAATGCAAAAACAACCTGGAATAGTTAATATAGCAGTCTACATTAACTATTATTATAAACATTATTTAATCAGAAAGAGGCAGAGGAACATGATTTTTTTCATAGCTTATCTTAATGTGCTAGTGTCGGGATATATGTGTAGTGACAGTTTATGCAAATATGACATTATTTTTATAATTTACCAATGGATCTTGAACAGTTACTTTATTCTGTGTGGCAATTTTTACACTGTTACATTTTGAAGTACAGTATCAGGACAACCCACATGTTTTAGTGGTATTGTTTATTAACAAGGTATTATAGTCATCTGTTGCAACTTTATAATAACCATCCAGATAATGTTTATAGACAGTTTACAAACCAACTAGTAACCCTTAACTAAGTGTTAGGAATATCTGGTATTGGGGGGCCTCCATGTCCATTTTGCTTGGGGCCCCCAAATTCCTTCAAACGGCCCTGTGCGGCATACAGTCTATTATAATTGTACATAATGACTAAAAGTCAAAAATAAACAGGTCACTACATTCACTCTAATCCACACCCTTTTTTAGATTCAACTCAAAAAAAAAAATTTCAATAAAATATTAAATTAATTGTTCAATAGACTAAATAATTTAGGACATTTTACATTACTTATTCAGGAAGATTGCATTAAAGAAATCAAGCCTTAAAAAAATCCACAAAAATATTATGTGTAATATTGTTACCATACTTTTTCAGCAAAGGGACTGGATCTAATAAACCCTTGCAATAAAGAAACATTATTCTCCCATGTAAATAGAGGAGCAAGAAATGTAATTTGTTACAAAAATTCTGTTGATATTTGCTTAAATTTACTTGAGAAGCAACAATGCATAAGATATTAAGACTTGTTTTTATAGAATGTATCTTTAATACAAGCATTTTGTCTTAAAGCGCTGTCATTTTCTTGTTTTGTTTTGATTTGTATAAACAAGTATTAACAGTAATTTCTTTTAAAGAGGTTTGTAACAGTGGACCTGAAAGACAGACACTTTCACATCCCGATTTCCCCTCAACACAGATGCTTATTGAAGTTTGGCCTGTCATTGCATTTAAATGCAACCTAATAATCCAAACCATTCCCAATATCACCTTTTTAAAGACTCTGGTAGATGCACACCCATGTTTGGGCAGGTATATAAGAGACATGATCACATTGAACAACTCCAGAATGACTCTCAGTTTTTCTTTGTCTCTCGCCCAGAGAATGATGAAGTTGTTCCCGACACACTCTCCAGTTCAACATGGGTGGCCAGGGCTGCCTCACTTTGTAGACAGCTGTACTTCTCCAAAATTGTCAAACTTTTCAAATTTTCCCACTTGCATCAGAGCATACTGTATTTATCTGACCACTTTCACTTCCCATACATTTTCACTTCAGGGTGAAGTGATACCTACCTTTGTTTGTAGCACATCAATCAATAAAATTACTACAACAATAAAGAAAAGAGATGCTTGAAAAATTGAAAAATGTTTCGTCAGCCAATTGCTTGGATTTAATAAATAACAAGCAAATAGAGTAATAGCAGATTATAAGGGTGAGATGAAGTCGCGCGGGAGCAATCACATGCATTGCACATGAGCTGGAGTGCGTCTCATAAATAAACGAAACTCAGAAGGCTACTTGCCTCACAGACATGAGAAATATGTGTATAGAAAGCTTGAAATGTCTACTTTTCTTTAACTTCTAGTTAAGAAAAGAAATAGACTAGTTAAGCAATGGCAGCAGCTCATGACTGGCGTCTCAGAGCGTTTCTGAATGCTGCTCTTCATCACTGTGTGTGCTGTGAGTTTAACACGCATTTTTAGACTAATCCTGACTTGTGCAACTTTGTACACATTTGTTTCTTAATTGTAGTATTACTTTGCTAAAAATGTATATTATTTCTGATTATGGCATAGCTTTCTGCCCACCCAATTAGGCTAATAAAGTAATGATTAAAAAAAACATCAACGATCAAGGGCCCGGCCCAACCCGGCCTGAGGATAGTGCCGGGATATCTCGGCCCCGGTCCGCGGGTCGGTTCGGGTCAAGTTCGGGCTCGGGCAGGGAATCTAAACTCTAATGAGAACTAAACAAGACAAAGGGTCAGTAGTGCTGACGCACGAGACGTGGAACTGAACTTATGCAAAACAAGGAATCTGAAGACTGACGCAGAGCTGGTGGGAGCAAGGACCAAGGTGGAGTCGAAAGGGATGGAGGGCCCCAGTTGAACTAAAGGAGTGAAGGGCGCAGATGTAGCCAAAAAGTAAGTCTGTGGTGGAGCCAGGGATTTGACTTGACTTGACTATCCACATTTCCTTAAATACCCAGAGCAACACAGAAACCTCTTTCAAATGGAAACATGTTAACAATGGGAATTTACATTATTCACTGTCCAATATGTCTGTATTGACAGCAGGAGGTACGAATCCACCCCCAACGTAATAAGCAAAATATCTCTAAACTCTTAAAACCTTTATTCTCTTTTGGTTTACTTCTGTGGGGATGAGAACTTTGTTCTAATCGCACTTTTCAAACAATATCAAACATGTATAATACTGTATAGTAAGAATTCACATTAAACCATATAGATTTGGGATGAATTCTGGAGGAGAGATTGGTAGAAAAGGTAGGTGAAAGGAAAGTCATGTACATTAAAGCCATTCCCAGATGATTCACTCAGCGTGACGTCGTCTCGGATGGGGGCGCTAACTGTATGATTGAGTTCAGATGCTAATTTCCAGAAAGTGTCCTTTGTCTTCTCGGGGAGTAATTTTCCCTCCATCATACAGCCTGGCATTTGCTAGGGTTTTCCAGTCTTACACCAGTGGAGCTGGAGTGATGATGGACCATGGTGGAGCTGAGGGGGCAACGAGCCATCGTGAAGCACTGTCTTATTAACACTTGTTTTCAAACAGAAGTGGACTAAAGTTTTGGACAAATGTCTTCCTGCATGACAGTTACATCCTCCATTTCCTATTCTGGAACTCTGACTCTGTTCAGCTTTCTTCCTTCTTCTCGGAAACCTTTTTCTGGGTCTCGGGACACTGTCAGAAACTTGTTGCTGTCTCAACCCTTGTCCATTAGGAAGAATGTGATTCCTATGCAGAATTTTGACAGGTCCAGTTCCACTCTCTTAAAGGGTTAGTTCACCCAAAAATGAAAATAATGTAATTTATTACTCACCCTCTTGCCGTTCCACACCCGTAAGACCTCCGTTCATCTTCGGAAAACAAATTAAGATATTTTTGTTGAAATCTGAAGGCTCAGTGAGGCCTCCATAGGGAGCAAAGCAATTTACACTCTCAAGATCCATTAATGTACTAAAAACATATTTAAATCAGTCCATGTGAGTACAGTGGTTCAATATATTATAAAGTGACGATAATATTTGAGGTCTTACAGGTGTGGAACGGCATGAGAGTGAGTAATAAATGACATTATTTTCATTTTTGGGTGAAATAACCCTTTAAGACAAAACACAGGTAAGCAAGGCATCTGGCTATGAACAATATTGGGCTCAGGACTCAATCTCTCCGCCAATTTATGCTTCCCTTGTATTCCGAGATTCCTGATCAGGACTCTATCTCCAGGAACAAAGTGTTGTAATGCAGTCTCTGATCATATCTCTTCTTTCCAGCATTTTCCTCCGCGAGCTTGAATGCATTATTCAGCTCTCTTTTAGCCTAGAAATCTAGACACACCCTAGCGGCAGCAAATCTAATTTGCAGCCAGGGTAGTCTAGCAACTCTCCGTGGCTTGCGAGCTGGAAAAACCAAACTCTGGTCAGGCCAATCACATTGTGTATAGAGTCGGTGGGCGGGCTTAACATAATGGCGGCAGAGTTGCTGCGGTTCCGCGTGCTACTTGTAAACAAAGAAGCTGGCAAACAGTTGTCTTTCGAATCGGCTTTGGCCGCGACTCTGGAAGACTTGGAGTTAAGCTTTTCTTTGAAAAAAGAACACAGAACGGCACTGAAGTCATTCTTAAGAAAGGAAGATGTGTTTTGCCGACCGGATACGGCGAAAGTTTAATCTATCAACTAGCTCTGCTTCACCTTCTTCGTTGCTCTGGTTGGTTGTAGCGCTATCCTATTGCGTGCAGAGGGATTTGAAAGACAACCGTTTATCCCGCCCCTCGGATTGAGCAATGCTAATGGTGAGTTCTCAGACCCAACATCTTGTGTGGGTCTGGCTTTCAGGCTAGCTCTCTTTCATTGTCTTCACAAAGAGCTGCTAAGATTTAGTGGAAGACCCATCACTAGACACACCAAAAATAATAATAATAAGTTTTTTTTTAAATATATTTCCCAAGCTCAAGGTCGCTCTACCAGAAAACACATACACATCATCAATATAGAACATAGATATGCAAATATACAGTGAGAAAAAAAAACAAAGTCAAGTCAAGTCCCCTTTATTTATATAGCGCTTTTTACAATGCCGATCGTTTCAAAGCAGCTTCACAGTGTTAAACACAGTGTTAAAATAATGCAACAGAATTTAATTCGGCTATACAGCCACTCTGGAGAAAACAGTGATTTCAATTATATGGTATGCAGTCTTGGTAATTGAACTTTTATGAGATTGAAATGTTAGTGAAGAGTCAGATGTTACACCCAGATTTTGAACAGTGTGAGATGGAATTAATGTGGCCCCATCAATAGGTAGATTCAATTCAGGCTTTTTCAAAAGGGATGGTGGCAGGGCGCATTATCCTGCTGAAAGAGGCCACAGCCACCAGAGAATACCGTTTCCATGAAAGGGTGTACATGGTCTGTGGAAATGCTTAGGTAGGTATGTGTCAAAGTAACATCCACATGGATGGCAGGACCCAAGGTTTCCCAGCAGAACATTGTCCAAAGCATCACACTGCCTCCGCCAGCTTGCCTTCTTCCCATGCATCCTGGTGCCATGTGTTCCCCAGGTAAGCGATGCACACACACCCGGCCAACCACGTGATGTAAAGGAAAACGTGATTCATCAGACCAGGCCATCTTCTTCCATTTCTCCGTGGTTTCGTTCTGATTCTCACATGCCCACTGTTGACGCTTTCGGCGGTGGACAGGGGTCAGCATGGACACCCTGACTGGTCTGCAGCTATGCAGCCCCATACGCACCAAACTGCGATGCACTGTTTATTCTGACACCTTTCTATCAGAACCAGCATTAACTTCTTGAACAATTTGAGATGAGTAGCTTGTGTGTTTGATCGGACCACACGGGCCAGCCTTCGCTCCCCACATGCATCATTGAGCCTTGACTGCCCATGACCCTGTCGCCGGTTCATCACTGTTCCTTCCTTGGACCATCGACTGGGAACGCCCCACAAGAGCTGCTGTTTTGGAGATGCTCTTACCCAGTCGTCTAGCCATCACAATTTGGCCATTGTCAAACTCGCTCAAATCCTTACGCTTGCCCATTTTTTCGTGCTTCTAAAACAAGAACTTTGAGGACAAAATGTTCACTTGCTGCCTAATATATCCCACCCTACCAGGTGCCGTGATGAAGAGATTATCAGCACAATGTTATGCCTGATCGGTGTACATATCATCAAATTAATGAATAAAGGACATAGAAATAAAGGCCTATACATCCAAATTAAATTAATAAATTAAAATGACATGGTGTCATTAATATAATTTGACAAGTAAGTCAATAGCTAGCTTTAAGTGTCTAATAAGTATTTCTCTTAAAATATCAATACAGTCATGGCGTCCGTTCTTACAAAATGATATTGTTATATTTTATGATCAACTATGTGGTAAGAATACAGGCTCGTTGTTTAAAATGTGACAACAGTAAGTTCAAGTGTTCAACTGCACAAGAATACAGACAGTCTGGATGTCCTGAAGGCTGCATTCGCTGGGTGTCCCTCTGTACTCCAATCCATTAAGTTATCTTTTTGGTTATCATAACTGAACTCATATCTGTTTTGGGCTTGGGAACTGTAAACTGGGGCAGGCAATGAGGCAAAACAGTTCAGGTTAAGCGGTTAAAAACAGTTTGAAAGCAGCCGTTGATTGGGAAACGTCAGCGTAGCTCCCCCTTCACCGTGATGTCACGTTTGACGCCTCCCGCCTCGACTGGTGTTTTTTTTTTTTTTTTTACTTTTAAAGCTTAAGCTGGAGTAAATTCAGACAACATTTACACAGATGATTGTAATACATCTTTGCTGGAGAATCGTAGAGGCCTGCAAAAGACCAGAATGAGGTCACTTTTGTGTGCCAGTTAGCTGAAGGATGATGATGTTTGCTGCTGGTGCTTTTAGCATGTATGCTAATGTTAGCTCCCCTCATTCAGTGTTTCTCTGTGTGTGAATAGCTAACATAGCAGCTCACAGCCTTCGATTTCACCTCGATCTCTTTTAGAGCAGGTAAGAATGTAAATTCCTTGCTGTTCATCACCTCTAGCATCATGCATGTGTTGTGTATGACAGAACATTTCTGCAGGAAGTGAGACATCAAACTGCACAGGAGAGACCTCATGACTTTTACTGCCATACTTATGCATTTGAACAGAAATCACACTGCACGTCATGTTGTTACATGCTGTCCGTCACATGACACTGTCTTTTAAACTATTGTGTTGATTTGACTTTGATCCAGCAGATTTCTAATTTAACAAAGTTTAATATCTTCTATTCTCTTATCTGACTTTAGCGCTGTTGTTTGACACGTGTATGGATTATGTTAACGTTATTTGTTTTGTGGTGAATTGAATTGGCCCTGCTGTTTGAAGGCATCAGTGCTGTTGAGTTGTGGTGTTGTGTATTGTCAGTGACAGATGTCCCAGGATTATGGCAGTTCTCTGTTTATGTCTCAGATTGCAGGGTTTTTAGCATTTCTTTTAGGTAGCTGACAAATAATACAAAAAAATAAAATACAAATTAAATTATTCAACATTATGGCTATTAGGGGTGTAACGGTTCAAATTACTCACGGCCTCGGTAAGTTCAGGGGAAAAAAGGACTACTGTCTGAATAAAGTAATCAAATGTAAAAATAACGTTGCATATTTGACATTGTAAATTAAAGATGAATCCTCCTTATTAAACTAAAGTTACGAATGCTATTCAACCAAGAGCAGTGAGTAATTTCCTTGTCTTTTGTTGTTTGATTAAAGGCACAATATGTAAGATTTTTTTATTAAAATATCCAAAAACCTCTAGAACATTGTTATATATTTTGTTGACTTGTGTACTTGCATTATCCCAAATGTTTCCAAGAATGTTTAATTCCAGAGAAATAAGCAATTTTAACCAAGACACGGACTGTGACTGTGCGTCGCCTATCAATGACATCATACCCGCAGTACCCTCAATTTTATTATGTAGAAACCATGGAAACCCCAAAGACGCTTTAATATATTATGTGTTTTATTAGTCAGGTGAGCAACTATTTGGATACATTCATTGACAGAAAACTAATCATTGCTTACTACAGTGGGCAACAGGTGTTTCATTAGCCGTCGTTGATGAGCGACCGCACAAAGTAGCATTATAACATAACTTTCAACACACTCAAATGTATCTAATATGTGACCATGGACCACAAAACCAGTCATAAGGGTAATTTTTTTGATATTGAGATTTATACATCATCTGAAAGCTGAATAAATAAGCTTTCCATTGATGTATGGTTTGTTAGGATAGGACAATATTTGTATACAACTATTTGAAAATTTGAAATCTGAAGGTGCAAAAAAATCAAAATATTGAGAAAATCGCCTTTAAAGTTGTCCAAATGAAGTCCTTAGCAACAGAATATTACCGGTACTACTAATAATAATACATTTTATTATTATTTATTATTATTATTAAATTTACAAAATATCTTAATGAAACATGATCTTTACTTAATATCCTAATTATTTTTGGCATAAAAGAAGAATCGATAATTTTGACCAATACAATGTATTGTTGGCTATTGCCACAAATATACTCTGTGTGACTTATGACTGGTTTTGTGGTCCAGGGTCACATGATAAAACAGCTCTGCATTATCTCACATACACATGACCGGAAAAAGCGGAAGCGTATATAATAGGTATAATAAAAGCTCCGCGAAATCAAGGTGTCAAGCTACGCCTTTGATTTGAATAAGCGACCTCTAGCATCAAAAAAATTACATGTTGTGGCTTTAACATTAAAAACACAGAGAGCAGGTATATTAGGTTGCTGTCACTTTAAGACATGATGCACAGATCCAGTACACTGATACTGCACACATGCCTTGCCTTTCTCAACTGTTTACATTCACTTAAGACATAACCTACTATGTTTGCTAGGATACTCACCAAGATGGGCATGTTGACAATTTTTGTGTGAATTTGTCAATTGAAGTGCAAGACTTGAAAGAGAATTCAATATTTGAGTCTGAGTTACGGCTTTCTGTGTGCGCGTTACAGATTAGAGCACACACAAATCTTCTCACAGCGCATGCACAAGTTCTCTTTTGCGTCGTCTTGTGTTTAAATTAGTTTAGTTTAAACACAGGTTGCAACATGTGCTGTTCAGGTCTCAAATGTGCTTATTGAACAGAGAATCATTTCTCTGATGCCGTCAGTCAACGGCTTGGGTTGAATATCCTTTAACCACTCCCCTCCAACCGTCAATCTGCTATGAGCGAGGGATGGAGAGGAGGTGCACTAGTAAAACCCCATCCGCTGTTCAATATTTTGTTTCACTTGGAAATACTCACAACACTGAAGTTAAGTCGGTTCCAACTTCCGGAGTTATATTAAAAAATATCATTGCTCTTCATGCTTTATAATGGTAATGAATGGCGGTCCTGATTTTGAAGTCCGAAAAAGTGCTTTAAAATCCTCGTTCCTCCCTTCACTGCCATTATAATGCTAGGAAGAGCCAGGATATTTTTTTAATATAACTCCGATATTATATTAGTCTGAAAAAGAAAGTCATACACCTAGGATAGCTTGAGGGTGAGTAAATCATGGGGTCATTTTCATTTTTGGCTGAACTATCACTTTAAGAGCAGGAAAGATAGTGGAGGCTTCTTACCAATGCTCTTCCATGCATTATTTTTTGCTATTAGGTAAATAAGACATGTTTTTCTTTTCTTTCAATGTGCACATGCATATTTTATTGATTTTATTATTTTTTATTGTATTTCATTTTGTTCTACTTAGGGTTTTTACTAGCCCTTGTTCTGTAACAACGCTGTCTCATACTTAGAATTACAGTAGAATGTTGCCATTGAGGACTTGTATCTGTATTTTAGCTTCCATCTGGTCCCTCACCACATATTCAACCTGCAAGTTAAGGGAACTATAAAAAAATAAATGGCACTTTCTTGCCCCCATAAAAAAAAAAAAATCTGTATGAGCACTATTATGTACCACCTTAAAAAATTCAGGACTGAGGCTCAACCCCTTCCCATTATAATTTATGACTCCAAAAGTGGAACTTTGAATGACCTTGGTCGTAAACTCAAAGTGTAAGAAACAAGAATGTGCAATGATATATATGTACACATATGTATTTACAGTATACATGTTGTGTACCCTGAAATACTGGTATAACCTGATTATTAGTGAGTTAAATATTCTTTAAAATATGCCTTAAAACATTGACACTCCTCTTCAATATTGCTTTCTATTTGTTTCTAATCTGTTCATATTTACACTTGATATTTATTTGCCTGATGTTTATTTGCATTTGGTGTGTAAAAGAACCATTCATCTGCTACTCGCTTGGCTTTTTCATCTGGCGTGAAAGATCCTTAAAACTGACTTCACCTTGATTCTCTTAGTTGTGAAACTTTGTTTGGGTGCAAGTGAAGAAGGTCAAATATTTGCTTATCTTGTCGAGTGCATGATATGCTTCAGCATAAAACATTCTGTTTATAATCATCAGTGTGTTTCTTTAGAGAAGTGTCATCACTTTTAAGAAAATATGAGCAAAGTTCTGTTATTTCTGAGAAAGTCTACAGCATTTAAGCAGCTGTTTTATCTGGTTTAATTTGGAAGAAGCCCCAAAAATCCCTAAAACCTGAAGCACATTTTGCTTTTATGCATTATGGTAGCGTAAGTGTAGAGTAGATGTGACAAATGTAGTCAACGGCAGGTTATGAGAGCACTGTGAGTGTATCCCAATCTTTTTTCAACTGTGTGTAGTGAACTGTGCATGCTTTGCATCCCGAGTGTGTATGACTTTATTTCTTCTGAAAAAAAGTAAACCATATTTCTTTTAAGCATCAAAGTTTTAGTCCCCATTCACTTACTGTAATATTTTTCATAAAATCTTTGTTTGTATTCTGTACAAAAAATAAAAACAATACACAGAAGGGGATGAGTGAATGATGAGAGAATTTCCTAATTACTTTTAATTACTTGAGAAACAAATAACTAAAATTGTATTTATTTATTATTTTGTGCAGGGTACTAACTCTGAAGCTGTGCTCATCTGGGGATTTTTTGACACATCTGAGAGGTGAGTCCATTGAACAGAACAGACAATGGTTTCTGGGTCGATCAGAATCTTTGGGCCCTATTTAACGATCTAAAAGCGTGTGGTCTGAAGGGCAGGTGCAGGTGTCAGAATTCACTTTTGCTAGCTTAACGACGGAGAAAATGGTCGGCGCACCAGGCGCATGGTCAAAAAGGGTTGTCCCTAGTCTCTTAATGAGCCATGGGTGTGTTTTGGGCGTAACGTGCAACAAACCAATCAGAGTCTCATAGGGATGTGACGTTGAGGAAATTTTCCCACCGGTGAATCGACGTGTGACAATACCGGTATCACCGGCGGGGCTTTTAAATCACTAATTCTATCTAACCAAAAGTAACATGCACACGACCGCTCTGGCTTTCATAATGCAACTGAAAACGCGCCAGTGAGCACACCGTGAATGACAGCTCGTCTGTAAATGCGCGCTCTGTGAGGCCATGGGTGCGTCTCAATCAATCAGCTCCCTAGTTCTGGGGCCAGTTGCATAAACTAAGCCATTATGTTAAAGGCCTGTACACACCGGGACGAATATCGCACGCGCTTATCGCCAGCGTTTTTCGTGACGTTTTTCGGCGCGTCTTGAGTGTTCACACCCAAGTGATTTCCACTGGCAATGCGCCGAGTGAACGTGCACATTCAGTAGATGCGCTTCCGGTACATAAGGTGGTGCTGCGGCACTTACGCTTCTGATACTCGCTTGTCACACAGAAGAAGAGGAGAGACAGTATTTACGTGCTTGCCAAAACCACAGATATATTATGTCTATGGCAAAACCATTCACACACTTTTTGCTAACTGGCAAGCAGCATTAGCAGCCCATCTTCTTCTTTGTCTACTTACTACTTCTTCGTCGTATCAATGTGTGCTCGGCAAGACCGATTTTGTGCTTGAGCGCCACCAAGTCGTTTTTTACTGTCACTTCAGCAGCTCCAGGCACGTGAACAAAAGCGCTGATCTCATTGGTCGGCCAGTTTTTAACGCGCCGCGTCAAAATAAAAAAACGAACCCGAGGCGTTTTTTTTTTTAAATGACGCTTTTACGCCTGCCGTTTTACGCGTCGGTGTGAACACTCACATTGGCGCCCATTGTTTAGTCACGAGGCGTTAAACGTCGGCGATAAACGCGTGCGAAAATCGTCCCGGTGTGAACAGGCCTTAAGACAGTGTCTTAAGATCTAGTATGAGCCACCAGTAGTTAGGCAAGTGGCATTCAGTTTTATTTATCGTATCAAATTAAGCCAGTCTATGTTTTTATGTAACTGATTTAAAAAAATGATGAACAGTCTTAAAGAAAAAAATGTATGTCTAACTTGTAAGACTAGTCTTAACGGTTTATGCAACCGACCCCAGTAGTCAGAGCACTGATCAGGCATTGATCGGTCTATGATTGAGACCATGGGCGTCAGTTTGGTATGAACTGTGCTGGGGACAGAGACGCATTCAGAAGTGTATTTTCAGAAGTGCTGGGTACATGATACATTAATCGTTTTTCTCTCTTTCGCGCATGTCTTGTTTTGAAAGACTATGTCCTTTAGCTTACTAATGTAAATAAATAAAAATGTCATCTGAGACATATTGCGCGTCTTATAGCCTATCTTACTCATGCCGACGAAAGCGCCCGCGAATTCTTTAATATTTTTGCAATTTTTTTTACCACTTCTTTATTTTGGCTCGGAATTTCATTTGTTGGAAATATGAACTGAATTCAGAAATTAAATTTGAAATTAAAAACTTTGCGTTTAATAAACAAAATACATTTTTGAAGCGTTTGGTGTGGAGTAGGCTATGTACATGCAAAACGTAGCCTATTTAGATTCATAGTAAGGCTATATGTTTAAATATTAGACTATTATATTATTGTTTTAATTTCATATGTTGATGATGAAAAGTGAGCACCATGTGTAAGATAAGCTATAAGACACGCAATATGTCTGGAGACATGGAGTGGGGTCAGACATGATTTTTATTGAGTGTTGTTTTGCAGAAATCATTTCTTTAAAGTGAATTTCGTTTTCTATAAATTGTATTTTAATTTTGATCAAGGTTTCATAAACTAATTTCCTGTATATTTAATACATAAGAAGCAAAATACGAACGCCAGGAATGGATTGACGTGCGTAACGAACCCACTGGCCATGTTTCCGCAGCCTTTGAGTAAGGCTGAAAGCGTCTTTCTTTTTAATACATTTCTTGAATGTCTTAATTACAGTAGGCCTATAGATAGTTATGATATTTGTGGCTGCACCGGGGTCCGTCATTACGCTAATTTAACTCTAGGAGACTTGTAAAGTGAGCCTATTTTCAAAAAAAGTGGAGTGTTCCTTTAACCAGGGACGGATGCACTTTGTTTAAGTGGTACATCATTTGAGTCGTGGCCGTGTTGTACTTATACACGGTATTGCAATGTTTGCAGTGAACTTCACCACACAGTGAAATAAATGTAATTGCTTCAAGACTCACACTACGGAACAACCTGCATTAAATAAAAAAAAAATGCATTAGATTAATCGATAAAAAATTAACGTGATCGACTAAATTCTTAACGATCAATTATCGATCGTCGATTAATCATGCCCATCCCTAGTAGCAAGCCTAGAGTCTCATCTCCAAACCCTCAACCTGACGAGTCAGTTTAAATACATGGGTGTATTGCAACGATTGGTTAAATAAGTTGCCAATTTCATTCGTCATTACTGCAAATAGGTAATTCGGATACATGCAATGACTATCTATTATGACATGTTGGCATTTTTATCTTTATGTACACAATAATAATCTTTTACATTGTAATCCTTTTATTTTTAATATTTGGCATGTTTGTGTGCTGCTGCGCATCCCTGTGTGTGTAATAAGCAGAGTGTCCCTTACGAAAAATAACCATGGTTTTATTATAGTAAAAGTGTAGTAACCATGTTTTTTTGGCTAATTGATTACCATTTATATAACTAGAGTTTTACCACAAATACCATTGTAAACTATGGTTAGAGTAGCAAAACCATGGTTCATTTTCGTAAGGGGTACACGCGTTGTGCACCCGCGTTGTGCACCCGCCTATAGGAACACATTACTAACACGCCCTTTAAATAACAAAAAAATTTACTTTAGACCAGGTTTTTGTTGGTCAATGGCGCAGTCGTTTTCAGTTGCCTTAAAATAGCAACACGCCAACAATGTGCCTGAACACCTCATTTCAGCCCATGGGCGAACAGATGGGCGCTAGTGCATTTGCTATTTAAACAACATAGCGCAGGACGTGAAAATTATAACTGCGTCGGGCTGAAACTAGTACTAATAAACAGACAATATCCTAGTGTAGTGATATGCATAATATGCTAATAAGCAACTAGTTGAACCCTAAAATGGGGTAAATAAAGTTTTACCATCCACACATATAAATATAAGACACATAATAACATTTTAAGAATAAAAATATAAAAAAGTATTTTATTACTATGAAAATCAAAACGACGGTGGGGGCGGTGTCATGGTGGGCAAGTGATAACCTGTGGCTTTGGGAGTGGCCTCGTTGGGCAGCGAAGCAAGTGCATTCCGGGAGTTGTTTGTCTTTCATCCACATGAGACAAAAATACATTTTCTGTCTTTTCTCAGTCTAGAAGGCACCAAATTCAAAAATAATTTCACATTTCTACTACATAAATGACACAGTTTAAATACACATTCATCTTCCCAGAGCTGAAGTACCCCTTTAATAACTAAATATAATACATAGCCAAAAGTATGAGTATTGTGAAAATTAAACTAAACTAAAATATTCATACAGAAATCAGTTATTTTAAAGTGCCCCTATTATGGTTTTTCAAATATTCAAATATTCAAATATATTTCATGCAGCGTGTAATGTAGCTGTTTGTGAATGTAAACGTTCTGCAAAGTTGTAAAGCCTAAAGTGCACAATTAATAAAGTTATTGTCTCCCAAAAGAAAGAATCGACTCTGAACCGCCTAAATGTTTGTAATTCGAATCTCACTGCGTGGCGGTTCTACGTCACTTAGAAAATATATTTTCGAATCTCACTGCATGGCGGTTCTACGTCACTAGAAAATATATTTGCATAATGCCCGCCCATGTTGTGCATTAAGTTGTTCCCGTCCTTCAACGTGGGATTTTACTGACGACTGCTTCTCAAATCTCTGAGTTCAGCAAGGGATTCGCATCATCTTTACTGTCTTTATAGTGTGTTCAATCGTACAGTTATGGTAATGGGTGTTTAGCTTCCGACGTGCGCTGTACACGGTAGACCAATCACAACAGACTGGGCCGTCTGGCCAATCAAAGCAAAGTAGGCTCGCGGAAAGGAGGGATTTAGAGAGACTGATTCATCCATCGAGCCGTTTGAGAATCATTGAACACTGTGGTGATGTGTAATGTATATTATGAGAATATACAACCTCCAAATGAGACCTCCAAAACAAAATTAGGAGGCTTTAAAATAGCATAATAGGGGCACTTTAAATTGTAAGAATTTCACAGTATTTTTTAAAATATTTTTCTGTACACACAGTTCAGTCATTTACGGGAGTGACAACCAAATGAACTCCCAAAAAATGCAGGTAGTCTAACTTTACAGTGTTTACGTGGCCTTTGAGAAACATTTAAAAACTGACCATGAAAATGCATTTTTTTTGTGCTTTGTTAAAGCGAGACGGTGAAGATGAGTGGCTGTGAGGAGCAGGACGAGGGCTGTGAGGCTGGACCTTCATTTAACCCTCTGCTGTGAGAGACTGACAGCTGTCTTTAGTGAACATGTCTGTGCACGAGGACTTAGATCACCCTCGCTTCTTTGTGGGAGCTGATGACGGAGAGGGAGATGAACTGCTCGATCCAGGCAGAGTGCTTGGATATGATTGCCTTTACGAAAACGTGGAAGAAGAGGATGAAGAACAAGATGATGATGCAGAATATGATTCGGTATGTGAGATCCTAAAGCCTTTTGCCTTGCTTGCCCTAAGGGCCCTAAATGTGTCTTCAGATTCTTGGCCCACTGGATGATTAATGGAAAGTATTTTTTTCCAGATTAAGTAGAGAAGAAATTCTCTGGTTGCAAGAAAAGATTCTCTATTTGCATTTCTAAAACCAATACTGGCACAAGTCTACAAAATGCGAATTAGTCTACAGATAAAGGAGAGTGCTTACAGGCCTTAACGAGCTGCTGGACTAATAATATGAGAAGGATTGAAAGAAAATATGGCCCCAACAAGAGAGTCAATTGAAACAATAGCCCTGTTCTGAACTCAATGCTCATGTGGTCAGTCACATGATTGTCTGCTGTAAATAAAATGTCATATGCTTGGAATAATAAGAATAAATTCATATTTATTTTAATAATAGGAAAATAATATCCTTTTTGTTATTTGATTTGAATGTCAAATTCTATTTATTGAATTTTATATTTAAATATCCTGTTTAATAATAAGAAGGTAGCAGCTCCATAGTTAAATTGTTGAAATGAGCAGAAATAAGTTAATATAGCCTCTTATTTACATGAAGTAAACATAAAGGTGCTTGGTTTATATTTTTTATGTATATAGCTGCCATTTCAAATGTTTACGTGCTTTTCTTCTCTTTTGAGCGGGGATAAAATATTGTTCTTGTAAATACTTTCCAGCATTTTAGTAATAAAAGTGTGGGCAAGATCTATAAAATGCAAGTTACAGCTAAGCAAGTCTAAATTACAGCTAAGCGTAACAGTTATCGTACGATTAATCTCTTCTTGTAAACTCAGTGATGTGGATTCAGACGCAATTAATTAATTGCAGGATGTTGTTGTTTGTCAAAAAACAGGTGGTAATTCGCTTCGGCCAGGGATTTGTAAGCAGGTGGTGGGAGAAAAACACTGACATTCTGGATTTAGACTGCAATAAAATCACAGACTAGCCCCTGTAAAAGATGAAGATACCTTATGACCCCATGAGAAACAATGACCGTCCAAATAGGGCTAAAAGCAATCGGAGGCTGCATTCGAAGCCATTGTCACAGTGGCGCAAAGAAGGCTGTCCCAGTTCGTAGGCTTCTTTTATTGCGGCCTACAATGCGTCTTTTGTTTTCTGGGCAGCAAAGAATAGAACGAGTGGATCCTTCACAACCTAGGCTATACCAAGATTCATTGCGTGCTTGTGACGACTGGATTTAAAAAAAATAAAATGCCGGATTACACTTTAAAATGAAAATATGCGATTTTATAGATAGTTTATACTCTTTATTATGTACATGTGGACATATTTAGACAGTTTGTGAACCCTGTTTTGTTTTCACAGTAGAATATAACTTTCAAAAAAAGTCCATTACAAACGTTACCGCCACTCATCAACAGCAGCTGTCACAGTTGCTAGGTGACAAGAACAGTCCTCTGTAGGCTATATTGTGCCCCTCACGGACAACTGCCGCGCACACACGCATAACAAAACGTAAAGTCCAGGCCTGGTCCTATCTCGTCCTTCACTGGTATCGCTCGTCCTTATATGCCTCGGTGTGCCTCACAGGAGACGCTCATTCTCAATCACGCACCGGTCTCGCTCACTCCTCCCACGTCTCTCACTCGCCAATCTCGCCACAGACGTCAAAGCATCAGGATAGAAAACTCAAAGCCTTGGTTTAAAAAAGTTTAGTTAAAAAAAAAAAAACTGTGTGGAAACCAGTCAATGGGTTCATAAATTCAGAGTAACTTGCACATGAAGTAGATCTCCCGAAAAATCCTCTGGATTCACAAACACTGAAACTTCAGATTTGATAGTTAAATGTGTGTGTGTTAATTAATTCCAATTATTCGTCATTAGAGCGTGTTTTCTCCTTCACATTAGTATAATACCCACACATACTTGAACTACTTGTACATGAGGCTGTGGGTTCTCCTTCTCAGGTTTGACTCCAGTATTTTGCATAAATGCAAAAGAGATTATTTGGCCATATGCAATATACAAATTGTTCAAATGTTTTCCTAACCATTTAGTTTGTTTGGGAGCAAGAGTACACTAAGGCTTGAAGCTTAAACAACAAAAAGCAGATGAAGGAGGATGTGCACAATCAATTATTTATCTGACTTTAACTTTTACTTATACTTTTTTAAGAAAAAAAGTAAAAATACTTTACTATTTTATTTACAGTCAAAAAGTACTTATTTTTTGGAGATCACTTCATTCTATTTTCCCTTGCTATTACCAAACCAATTGAATTGCGCTGATGCCCAGTTTAATTTAAATGTTGTTTATTCTGCCAATGAGATCAGCTTCTGCTTAAAGGAACACTCCACTTTTTTGAAAATAGGCTCATTTTCCAACTCCCCTGGAATTAAACAGAGTTTTCCGTTTTCTAATCCATTCAGCCAATCTCCGGGTCTGGCAGTAGCACTTTTAGCATAGCTTAGCATAGATCATTGAATCTGATTAGACCGTTAGCATCTCGCTCCAAAATTATCTAATAGTTATTTTATATTAATATTTTTTCTATTTAAAACTTTACTCTTCTGTAGTTACATCGTGTACTAAGACCGACGGAAAATGAAAAGTTGTGATTTTCTTGGCCGATATGGCTAGGAACTATACTCTCATTCCTACGTAATAATCAGGGAACCCGTACCATGGGTGCAGTGGCGCAATGATATTACGCAGCACGGGAAAATAGTCCCCTGCACGCCCTCTGTGCAAGCAGGTTGTCACGTTGGTTATGTTTACGGAAGTTCAGGCGCTGCATAATATCATTGCGGCTCCTGCACCCATGGTATGGATTATTACGCAGAGTACCGGTATAGTTCCTAGCCATATCGGCCTAGAAAATCGTAATTTTTCACTTAGTACACAATGTAACAACAGAAGAGTCAAGTTTTAAATAGGAAAAATATATATAAGCTATGCTAAAAGTGTTACTGCCAGAACCAGAGATTGGCTGAATGGATTCGAAAACTGTAAAACTCAACTGTTTAACTCTACAGGGTCCCCGCGGGATATTAAAAAGTCTTAAATGTCTTTAAATTCAAAATCAAAATTTTAAGGCCTTCAAAGTCTTAAATTCGCTGAAGTATTGAGTTCTAGGTCTTAAATAATTTTAAACGGGTCTTAATTTTCCTAAGTCCATGTAACGCTACTCCATTGCTCATTGAAATGCTCCTGCGATGTTTTAGAGAGCGAGAGTGTGTGTGTGTTTGTTGTTAGTTCGTTTTTTCGCTAGTGAGAGACCAACATGCATCTTATATAGCAGCCAATCAGCTTTCATGTTATTGGCGCGGGTCTCTTTCGGATTGTACCACAGACACATCAGACGGATTTTATTCTTCAGCTTCAGTTCTCCAGTTCTTCCAAATCACGCGATCGTGATAGCAAAGGCGAATCTTTCTCACCTGCCATCTCGTATAATGACCAAATAAAAGTTTGATATGCCCGATAGCACTAAACAAAGAGTTTAAAAAGCGACAAAAACCCCGAACTCATTCGCTACTGACACACGGACTGATGTCAGACTGGCCGCGGATTCTGCATGCGTTTGCCGCGTGTCAGCGCTCGCGCGAGTGTACCGAATCTAGGCTAATTCATAGATATCCATATCTATGGGCTCATTACTGTAGGTCTTAAAGTGAAAGCAACCCAATATAGCCTAGCCTATACCCCCCCTCCTGCCTGTGTCGTTAGTATTAATCAAACAACAACAACGGGAAAAAACAAACAGTAGCCTACCTAAACTTAAAGCACTGTTTGTATCTGTATATTTAAGTTGTATTTATTTGTCCTATTGTCAAACAAGATTCATGCATTTTGTTTGTTTTATTGCCATGTGTGACTATTGTGCATCTAATATAATGATATGGTAAATGTGGCATCCTAATTATGAAAAAAAAAACATGCACATTTCTGAAAATGACCATCACAAAATCAGTAATTTTGATCTCACAAAAAATGTGTATACATACCAGGGCTCTGAACCGGTTCAACGAACGAAAACGAAAACCGGAAACGAACGAAATTTTAAGAGGAACAGAAATGAAAACGAAATCAAAATCAATTTGAATCGTTCTGAACAGAAACGTTAACTTGAAATTACCATTAACCGGTTAATAACGTTATTTTATCGTTCTTTTAAAAATTTAAATTTGGCAGTGACCAATCATGAATTGAGTAGTACGGCATGTGACGTTGACGGATCAAGCGTGAGTGAAATGCCCGCGCACCATCATCTATGAATCTACCGGTTACGCAAGTCAGTGTAGAGCGCGCATTTTCATGCCTCAAGTACATTTCTTTCCCCACTGAGGTCTACAATGAAAGCGCAGGTATTGGAGGACATTCTTTTTGAACGTTTAAATAAGCAGTACGGACTTTAAGCTCAAATAGACTGATTTAGGCTAGTTTATGGATTCCGTTTAAGCCTATCCAAGTAGGTTACTAGCATCTATCAAACATTTTTTTCTTAAAAATCTTTCAGATTGCCAATACAGGACAGGTCAATGTTTTCTATAGACGGTTGATGCTTCGTATTAAATGGTATTTTATATTGCATTAAATGATCGAGCTTTATTAGCTGACTGAATTTGATTATGTGATGCAAGGACGTGTTGCGCAGTGTTTGCTTTTAAGTTAGCAGTTGACGGTGCATTAAAAGAGCAATGGTTATCCAGTTTATTTATTCTTTATTCATGCAATTTTTAAAACCAGTCGTGTTGAAAAAAAGTTATGTACAAAGAATGTTATCACTCTTCTGAAAAGAATTAGGCATAAGAGGGCCACTTTCGATTGTCTAACGCTCCATTAAAACAGGTCCGCTGTTTATGCTTTGTAATTAATGCATGTATTTCTGTTGTGGTTTTAAAAATGTTATGAAATAAATATTCAAGTTTAATTACCATGCGTTATATTATTATTGAGTGAAAAATAAGTCTATTTATACATATTTGTTTAGGCTAAATTAAAATAACGTTATTAACCGGTATTTTTTCAAATCAAACCGTTTTCGGAACAGTAATGTTTATTGAGGAACGCAAAAACGGAAACGCTATAATATCGATTCTGCTCGGAGTGAACCGATTGATATTTTTTTCCGTTTTTAAAGGGTTAGTTCACCCAAAAATGAAAATTCTGTCATTAATTACTCACCCTCATGTCGTTGGACACCCGTAAGACCTCCGTTCATATTCGGAACACAAATGAAGATATTTTAGTTGAAAGCTGATGGCTGAGAAAGGCTTCAGACAGGCCTCCATTTGCATTCAGTACATTGATACTTCCAAGATCCATGAAAGGCACTTAAAACGTCGTTACAAAGTCCATTTCACCACAGTGGCTCTACAATAATTTTACGATGCGACGACTAGTTTTTGTGCGCAAAAAAAAATCAAAATAACACCTTTATCCAACTTGTTCTCGACTTCCGTGTATGCCTCCACGACGCATGCGCGAGAATCAGGGATGGGCATTTCAAGCAAAAATGATATTCGAAGATCGCTGGGAATTATTCGATTTTTATTCGAAAATCGCAACTTCTCCCCCGCATGCACGCATGTATAGGCTACACACATAAACAGAGAGAGAGGGAGAGAGACCATTCACACTCTCAATCTGTATGATAACAAACTGTTTAATTCATTAGGGAACAGGCTATATCAACTCAAGCCATATTATTGTAACATGCTGAAACATATGACTGTAATGTGACATCGCCCCAAGTTACCTGATAAATGCCACAAGTCTACAGCGTGCGCGTGAGACGTTATTCTTCTGTTGTCTCAGGGCGTTTTTACTCTGGCATTTTAGTTCGGAATGGGGCACGGTTAGCATGAAAAATTGCTAATGTGAAAGCTTACCTACAGAGCTTGGTGTGCACTGAGGTACCGAACCCGAGAACACACAACCGGAGTTCGGTTGCTCTCGGAGCTGAGCCGTGATTCACGTGAATGTGCAAACAGCACTCGGGTGCGCACTTGTTGTGGAAGAAAGTAACCAGCGCATGCGTTTTAGCCGATTACAATGTCATTAGTTCAATAACATACACGTAAGAGATGATAGTGTTGATGATTTAGCTGAGATACGATCGCGAGAGCGAGCCTGCAGTGTATTCGCGCATGGAGTGCAAGCAGGGCAGCAAATGAATGGCAATTCACCGTCTCCTCAAAAGAGTCTGTTTGCAAGCAGCAAAGCCGCCTTCAAGCGACACACATACGGTAAACCCAAGTGTCGTTTACTCAGCTGCACATAATAGCACCAAATTAATTGAAAAAAGCCCAATATATTGACCCGCGTTCTGTTTTCTATCACGCCCGTGCACGTTTGTGATGACGTAAGATGAACGCAAACGCACCAGGGTTCAAGTTGAGTGTGAAACCAGACCAACACTGCGGAGGCGGAGGGAACAATCAGACTCGGACCGCAGCAAACGTGTCCAGTATAAAACACCCTGAGAGCTGACTGGCAGCTTTTAGGAGCTTTATTGGCAGCGCCTCTGGTTACATGAACGCATCAGCACCACATCAGCACCGACAACATGGGGATTTTTTTTGGACGATAATCGCACATACTATTCGATATTCTATAATTAAATAACTAATCGAATATTCGAAAATCGCGACCCATCCCTAGCGAGAATATGACGCAGATCCGGCGTTCGGACATATGACCCAGAAGCGATTTGTTTACGAGCAGAGGAAGACGCGCTTGTCTAAGCTGTTGGATTCTACATTGATCGTGCTTTAGGTCTCGGCGTAGTTCTCAAAATGGGGCTTAAGTGTGTATTTCATGGATTCCCGAACGCCGGCGCTACGTCATATTCTCGCGCATGCGTCGTGGAGGCATACACGGAAGTCGAGAACAAGTTGGATAAAGGTGTTATTTAGATTTATTTTTTGCGCACAAAAACTATTGTCGTCGCATCGTAAAATTATTGTAGAGCCACTGTGGTGAAATTGACTTTGTAACGACGTTTTAAGTGCCTTTCATGGATCTTGGAAGTGTCAATGTACTGAATGCAAATGGAGGCCTGTCTGAAGCCTTTCTCAGCCATCAGCTTTCAACTAAAATATCTTCATTTGTGTTCCGAATATGAACGGAGGTCTTACGGGTGTCCAACGACATGAGGGTGAGTAATTAATGACAGAATTTTCATTTTTGGGTGAACTAACCCTTTAAGCCCTGATACATACACACACACTACCGGTCAAAAGTTTGAGAACGGTTCGATTTTTTAAATGTTTTTTAAAGAAGTCTCTCCTGCTCACCAAGGCTGCATTTATTTGATCCAAAATACAGCAAAAACAGTATTATTGTGAATGTTATTTAATTTTTATTTTTTTCAATTTAAAATAACTATATTTCAATATATATCTTAAATAGAATTTATTTCTGTGATTCAAAGCTGAATTTTCAGCATCATTGCTCCAGACTTTAGAGTCACATAATCCTTCAGAAATCTTTTTTTTTTTTTTTTTTTCTTTTTTTTTATCCATCAAAGAATCAAAAAAAAAAAATTTTACACAACTGTGTTCAACACTGATAATAATCATAAATGTTTGTTGATCATCAGATCCTCATATGAGAATGATTAGTGATTTAGTGAAGGATCATGTGACACTGAAGACTGGAGTAATGATGATAAATTCAGCTTTGATCACAGGAATAAATGACACTTTACTATATATTCACATAGAAAACAGTCACAACAGAACTGTCACAATATTACAGCTTTTTGTATTTTTAATAACATAAATGCAGCATTGGTGAGCAGAATGTAAAAACATTAAAAAATCTTACCGTTCTCAGACTTAAAACCGGTAGTGTGTTTGTATATTAATCCTGGTGGGATTGAGCTATGAGGAAGTGCAAGATTACTAATACTTTGTTCAATTTGAATAAATTAATTTGATTCTGCATTTCCTTTTGTACGTTTTTTTTTTAATTGCGTGATATAGGTCTTAAATTTAATTCATAATGGTCTTGAAAAGGTCTTAAAAAGTCTTAAATTTGACTTGGTGAAACCTGCAGATACCCTGCTCTAGGAATAGGCCTATTTTCAAAAAAAGTGAAGTGTTCCTTTAAGTTAAATCCGGGGTTTTACAACTTTGAGTAGCATGTTGCATACTGGCATTAGGTAGTACTCTTATAGTTTGATAATTAAATACAATGAAATAAAAACAGTTATAAAGCAGGATATAACCTTGTATGTGGTTCATTCACTTCATGTTTTTAGAGATTAAAAGCTTAAACAAGAATCTCTATAGTTTTCATTCTTGCTGCTACTTTTACTTTTTTAATACTCAAGTACAATTTTAATATGGTACTTTTTTACTTTTACTCAAGTATGATTCTGGCCAGATACTTTTACTTTTAATTGAGTAACATTTTCACTCAGTACTTGTACTTTCACTCGAGTAACATTTTTGAGTACTTTTTACACCTCTGAGTATAATTAATTTGACTCCTTTAAAGTTGGTGTTATTCTTTAACTTCTTATTCTTTAAAGGTAAAAGTCTTTCTTAGAACTGATAGGAAATCCTAATCCGAGCATTTAGATAAAAGTTATAGTCACTGTTGCCTTCAACATTATCAGTAGTAAAGGCCAACTGACAGGGAACCAAAGACCATAAACCTAAAGGCAAATAGGTGTTGATCTAGAGAGGGAAGCATTTAAGCTATGGTTTCTACATTGTACATTGGTATACTTTAATATCTCTATTAAGCTCATCAGAATTCTATTGAGTTTGTAAAATGAGATTAAACATTAGTTACATGTTAGAACCAAGTGGCAACCTCCCGCAGTTTCTCTTGAAGCCAATACGGAAGCGACATATACTGCAATTCATCGACTGGCCGCTAGGGACAGGCTCCTGAAGGGAGCAGAAATGTTAATATTTGAAACACAAAAATAATGATACCATCCTGAAAAGCTGATCTGCTGTTTAAGAAAGTCCATGCCACAAAGAATTCATGTTTTCATAGGAGGAGCTAAACTAAAGTACTCATTTTAGTTGTATTTTTGATGATTGTGTAATTTTTTTCCCCATCAACATCAAGTGATTTTTTTTCCCTCCTCTATTTGATCTGAAAAACAATGTCATTGATTAAAATAATGTAATTAGTTATGTTTTATAAAGCTAGATTGTTCAGCTATTAATATTGTTTTTGGTCATATTTGTGATTTGTTGAATTTTTGAATTTTTGTGGTGATTCCAGTTATTTCAGTATATTTATATAATTTTTGTATTGAACACTTTAATTTCAAAAGTGTAACAAGCAACATTTTCTAGAATAAGATCCCTTTAATGTTTCTAGTTTTAGTAGGTATGCCAAAATTGATCTTCTACTTTAAGCATAATTTGAGATGCATGTGTTCTTATCTGCAGCCCCCAGAGAGACAGATCGTGGTGGGTATCTGTGCCATGTCTAAGAAGTCAAAGTCCAAGCCTATGAAGGAGATATTGGAGAGACTGTGTTTGTTCAAATACATCACTGTGGTTACGTTTGAAGAGGAAGTCATTCTGAATGAGACGGTGGAAAACTGGCCACTCTGTGATTGTCTCATCTCTTTCCATTCCAAAGGTTTGTGGCATCATGTCAGTTTTTGGTGTAAGGCCACCAAAGGGCCACCAAAATGCTGTTGTCTTGTAAATGAACAGCTCTAACTCATTAAAAGTTTTCAGTTGAAAACAGTATTGTGTAAACGACCCCTAAAATTAATAACTAATGATTTTTACAACGAAAATTAATCAACGCCAAACTTACTTAACAATGACTTTCTTCTAGATCTGCTGTACAGCCAAAACAATCTTTGTTGCATTAATTTCCTGTGATCCTGTAACGCTGCTTTAAAATAATCTGTATTGTTAAAAGTATATACCAATATGCTATATAAATAAAGGTGACTTGACTTGACATCGGTTTATTAGTCACACTTTATTTTTCCGTTCAGAAATTATGTAAATTACTGGTAATTAAATAAAAAAAGGTTCACTAACATTATAAACACTATAAACATATATTTTATTTCCCCTCACTCTACAACAAGTCGTTTTAAATTCAACAGTATTCAGAACAGGAATGCAAATTGTAAGTATAAAACAGTATAAAACAGACATAAATTATTATAGTGGCATTTATTATTAAACGTCAAGCCTAAACAAATTTATTTAAAGCAAAACTGAAACTACCAGAGTGTGGGAAATTTCCTCTGCAAATAAACCTTGGATTTGAAAAATCTAAACCTGTGTTTTGTGTGCTTGACTGTAATTGCGTTATATAAGTCACATTCGAATATACACCGATCAGGCATAACATTATGATTGTGTTGGTCCCGTTTTGCTGCCAAAACAGCCCTGACCCGTCGAGGCATGGACTCCATTAGACCCCCGAAGTTGTGCTGTGGTATCTGGCACCAAGATGTTAGCAGCAGAACCTTTAAGTTCTGTAAGTTACGAGGTTGGTCCTCCCTTGTTTGTTCAGCACATCCCATAGATGCTCGATTGGATTTATATCTGGGGAATAAGGAGACCAAGTCAACACCTCAAACTCGTTGTTGTGCTCCTCAAACCATTCCTGAACTATTTTTTCTTTGTGGCGGGGCGGCACCTTTCCATAAAAGGGTGTACATTAGGGATGTGACGGTGAGGAAATTTTCCCACCGGTTAATTGACGTGTGACAACACCGATAAAACCGGTATCACCGGCAGGGTTTTTTCAAATCGCTAATTTTAAACCAAAAGTAAAATGTGCATTCATAACGGAGCGGTGCGGAGCAAAGCGTGTATTTTCAATGAATTTCTATGAAAGTTAAGCTTCCGTAGGCATGAACTGAAAGCCTGCGCCTGCAGCCAGATTATTTTGATAGCGACTGGTGCTGAAATGGATCTGTCATGATAAGGGAGGCCAGCTAGTGACAGCTGTGCAGGTAGATCTCACTGCTGTGACTGTAACAGTGACTGACGCTAGAGGTCGCAGCCTTTAGCCTCCTTGTTAGAGCGTACGACTCCCATGCGGAAAGATCCGGGTTCACGCACCACTTGGAACGGGCGGTACGAACCGGAGAGATTACAATTACAATAGTTGCTCATCATCAATTTATCTTGAGTGATTTTGCCTTCAAAAAATGTACGAGAACGTTTTTGCAGCAATGTGTTTATTTTGGGATGAATTGAGAGCTTTTAATTTGAAAAGTTCTGAAAGACATTCAAAACAGTCTGTGGAATGGATCGGTAGATACGCCTCTAAAATAGCCCTCATGAAATGTGTGGGATGATAAAACAAACTGTGAACCATTGAAACGTTTGCTTATAACGCAGGGACTCAACACCAACACGTGAACAATAACAACTCAAATTCAGCTTCCTTTTTATCCAAAATATTGATAAGACAACCAGCAAAAAAAGGTGCCATGCTTCGTCTCGTGGCGCCGTCTGATATTATATTCTTTACAAACAGCAACAACTTTGTTGCAGATAAGACACACCGGCTTTGCGTTCACAAAACCAGGTAGGACAAACGCATAGTTGTCTTTCCATTCTTCTTTGTATGCCCTATTTTCGCTGTCGACTATCCTCTTTAGACTCTTTGATAGTACCATTTTCTCTCACCGGCTAGCCTAAATGTTAACATCACTGCACACAACGTAATCACGTACCTCCAGCAGGCTAACAATAAAAAAAAAAAAATTAAGTTTAGTGCGTGAGGATGCCTAGGAATTATTAATTATTAATTATTACAATAAGTTAGGCCCCATTGTGTAACAAGCAAATTAAAATACACATTTATTATTCACAATATGGAAAGAGGAAATAAAACATAGTTTGTTAAGAGCATAACTCAAACATGTTACATGTTATGTATATTCAAGTCCTCTTTTATTTGTTTTATTTGTATCCATTCCGTATCTCCCACATATGCGTGTTTTAGCAAGGCGGTCTGTGTTGCAAGTTGGTGAATGAAGATACTTAGGTTACGTGACACTACTGCTTTATTAATTTATCAAATTTTTTTAACAGCTCACTACCAGTTACAAAAGACACTGTGACAGGATGTCAACAGGCAATTCTTGTTGTATTTTTCATCAATTAATTTCTTAAATTATCCCTTGATTATCCCATTTTCTGGCCCACCATCTAGTGGCAACATTTTTTTTTTGGCCCGATGGAAAATTTACTTGCCGACCCCTGCAGTACAATGACAAACTCACTTAAAATAGGCGCTTTTACATTTAGTTTTGGAACCAAATCTTCCGCGATCGTCTGGTCTATCAGCTCCTCACTCTCTAATGAATGAAATCTGACTCCTGCTGTGTTTGTGCTGTGACTCTCGTTCGGCTCACACAGTATTGAGCAGACACGTTCAGTTTTTAATTGTAGTGTCTGTTCTCTAACTGAACTAAATTATTTTTTACTATAAAAAACAAAACGACGGTGGGGGCGGTGCTGCAGAGGGCAAGTGATGTAACCAACACGACTTTCGCATCAAGCCTAGTGTACATGGTCTGCACCAATGCTAAGTTGGTGGTACTTGTCAAAGTAATATCCACATGGATGGCAGGACCCAAGGTTTCACAGCAGAACATTGCCTAAAGCATCACACTGCCTCCGCCAGCTTGCCTTCTTCCCATAGTGCATCCTGGTGCCATGTGTTCCCCAGGTAAGCGACGCACACACACCCGGCCATCCTTGTGATGTAAAAGAATCGTGATTCTTCAGACCAGGCCATCATCTTCCATTTCACCGTGGTCCAGTTCTGATGCTCACGTGCCCACTGTTGGCACTTTCGGCAGTGGACAGGGGTCAGCATGGGCACCCTGACTGGTCTGCAGCTATGCAGCCCCATACACAACAAACTGTGATGCACTGTGTATTCTGACACCTTTCTATCAGAACCAGCATTAACTTCTTGAGCAATTTGAGCTACAGTAGCTCGTCTGTTTGATCGGACCACATGGGCAAGCCTTCACTCCCCACATACAACAGTGAGCCCTGGCCGCCCATGACCCTGTCGCCAGTTCCTTCCTTGGACCACTTTACTTCCTTGGACCACTTTTGATAGATACTGAGCACTGCAGACTGGGAATACCCCACAAGAGCTGCAGTTTTGGAGATGCTCTGACCCAGTCGTCTAGCCATCACAATTTGGCCCTTGTCAAACTGGCTCAAATCCTTACGCTTGCCCATTTTTCCTGCTTCTAACACATCAACTTTGAGGACACATTGTTCACTTGCTGCCTAATATATCCCACCCACTAACAGGTGCTGTGATGAAGAGATAATCAGTGTTATTCACTTCACCTGTCAGTGCTCATAATGTTATGCCTGATTAGTATAAGTCTCAATACATGTCAGATGATAACAAAACGCAACTTTTATTCTGGAAAATACTGTATCTAATTACTTTAAGTACAACATGTGTAATGGATTGCATTTTAAATACCTTTTATCAGCTTACAGTTACTGACTTTAAGGTGTGCACATATTTGCAAAATAAAATAAATTAAGTTTATGTAGAATGTTAATTATGCTCATTTATATCATGGTCAGTCTGAACATTCTCTTCTGATTGGCTGGATGGTGTGTGTTAAAACCATTGAATGCACAGGTAGTTCCAGTCAGTTACTGTATTGAGAGCAAGAAAATGTGGAAATATGTTAATTCCCCTTGATATGATCCCTTCACTTATCAGAAGAGTGACCCCATATTTTTGTTCATTGTTTATTGTCTGCTTTTAAAGGATTCCCTCTGGATAAGGCCGTGGCTTATGAGAAGCTGAGGAATCCATTTGTCATCAATGATCTGGATCTTCAGTACTTTATTCAGGACAGGTGTGCTTCATGACCGCCATCAGAACATCTGTGATGGTGATGTATAGTGAACCGTGTTCAGGGGAAAACACCATGCAGTTGTTATTATTCATGAAATGAATATGTACAATTACACTGAAATTATAACGGTGGAAAGGATTTTAAAATGTTTATTTTAGTAAATTGCATTGTTTGAGCACATGTGCTCCAGTAAAAATAGATATAGCCAGCCTTCATGGTTTTAAAACTGGAAAAACTTTCACTTTCTATATATGATAGATGGGTAGTTTGGTAGTGAGAGAGGTATTTTTGATCTCGCTGTGACACTGTTTAGTCTTGTGTTGACTCTTTCAGCAGCTAGCTAATGTAATAAACTTCTTGAATATTAGCCATGTAACCGGATCAACATAGCAACCTACAGCATGCACACCGGCATTTACCCACAAAATGGTCAGCATTGCAATGACAGTGATGTATGCATTGCATCTCCTAGGCCATCTCCATGACAAATGGCCTCTTATTTGTTTTTAATTTGTTTAATACACAAGATCAGCGGTTTTCAAACTTTATAATGCGAAGGACTCCCAAATATGATGAACCTTTATGAGGGACCCCCTTCCTAAAATCCATTTTTATACATGAAAAAAAATGTAACTAGATAAATATTAAGTGTGACATTATAAATATAACATTGTTTCCCAACTTAAATTGGCCATACTTAATGTTGGATGTATAAACCTGAAGAAGAACATTTTCAATTAAAAATTATTTGTACAAGCAACTTTCACAATAAATGTATGTAAGCAGCTTATGTACTGTGTTAAGAATACTGCCTTACAACCCCAGTGAGCGAGATAAAGGGGACTATGGTGAGAAAAACTCACTAGAAAGATTCAAAGCAAACGCACACAATTTTGGCAAGTATGTATGCGGCAAGAAAGGAGAGAAACATTTAAAAATGAAACAGTTAGAATGTTCAGTTGACTTTATCCATTTTTTCTTTGTCTTTTTATTCTCTGTTCTGGGGACCCCTTAGAACCCTCTGGTGGACCCCTGTTTGAAAACTACTGCACAAGATCACTGCTGCCTCATGCCTACGGCAGAATAGCAGCTTTTCTGATATTTGGAACAACGCCACTCTTGGTGGTGTGACTATTGCTAAATAATGAAAATGTATTCACTCTCATGTCATACCAAACCCATTATAAACACAAATTCATATATTTTTTATGAAACCTGAGAGATTTCTGTTCTGCCATTGAAAGTCTATTCACCCAAAACTTTGACACACCAAAAAGTTCATAAAGACATCATAAAACTAATTCATTTTAATGTAGGCATTTGTTCACACACTATATAAACAGTGATCAGCACACATACATATAGCACATCAAATATGGTAAATGGAAGCTTGTGTTTGTGTTTCAAAGATCAAAGTCTTATTGGTTTAGAATGATATGAGAGTGAGTAAATGATGAAACAATTTAAATTTTTGGGTGAACTATCCCTTTAAATGACAAATGTAGTTTTCAGGAAAACAAATATCACTCGTTAAAGGGATAGTTCACCTAAAAATGAAAATTACCCCATGATTTACTCACCCTCAAGCATCTTAGGTGTATATGACATTCTTCTTTCAGACGAACACAATCAGAGTCATATTAAAAAATATCCTGGCTTTTCCAAGCATTATAATGACAGTGAATAGCAGCCCAAAATTTGAAGCCCAAAAAAGTGCATTCATCCATTATAAAAGTAATCCACAAGCGTAACTGTCGTAACTATGATGTTGGATGTGGCGTAAGCGTTTTGAACTGCGAGAGACGTTATACTTTCTGCGTAAGTTGAATACGGAAGGCGGTCTGGTGGAAGGTAAATATTTTACTTTATAACATTTTAAATATGGATATTTTTTTACACAAACCCATTGATTCACTTCAGAAGGCCTTTATTAACCCCTCGGAGCCGTGTGGAAGCAGTGTTGCTATCAAATATGCGAAACGACAGAAGATTAAAGGGACATTTTAAATTCTTTGAACACTGGTTTTATTTAAGCATATTTAAAGAATTTTGTGCATTGGTGCTGTACTAAACAGGTTTTTTTTTTTTTTTTCAAACAATTAATGTTTTTCCCTCGCAAAATAAAAATGCATATCTTATGTGTTCATGTTTAGGAGAGAGGTGTATCGGATCCTGAAGGCCGAGGGAATACAACTGCCTCGCTTTGCGGTTCTGAACAGAGATCCTGCCAGACCAGAAGGTTTGTTAACTCCCTCAAATCTCACACTGACCTAGTTTGGACTACATAAAATAAGCCTGTGGCACCAGTGAACAGATAATAATGTGTTCAGATAAGCTACATCACAGTGGTGTGTCCTCTGTTTGGAGTTTGTAATGTGTAAGTGTCATTCCTCTTATTCAGTGCATTTTCATGTCTCTTTTGCTGATTCTTACAAATGAAAGAAAGAAGCAACAGCCTACAATATTTACAGTAATATTAAAATATTTTTTAAAATCTACTGTTAGAAAAAAAACGTTTTTTTTTCTTCAGTTTTATTGAAGGAAAATAATGTTTTTGTTTGTAAAAAAATTAAGTTGCGTGCTTCATTGAAGGAAAATTATTCAACATCTGGAATGAGGTTAATAAACTGAATGAACTTGAAACTTGTTTAAAAAGACATTATTAAAACTGCTGGTGAACATGTCATCATAAGCCCTATTCGGACGGTATTAGTTTCTCACATGGACGTCCGTAAAAAATAAATTTGCTTTCCACCTCAGTGATAAAGGCAACGAATGCAACGAAACGCTGCGATTCCGGCCTTCTCTTTCTTTGAGTAGTAGTTTCCTTCGTCCTGAAATCTGACGGTTTGACGCTTAGCGCGCTGATATGATTCATACGTGACGTATTTCAGGGCGGCGCTAAGCGCCACTAGCCAATGAATTGGCGTGATGGTATAAGGGCTTCAGACATTCGTCACACCGGAAGTGTTCCCTGTGGCGACGGTTCGCAGCGTTGAGTGAACCTATGATAGGGAACGTCTCGGTTACGTATGTAACCTTGGTTCCCTGAATAGGGGAACGAAACGCTGCGAACCGTCGCCACAGGGGACGATATACCATAATGCATTTCACATACCTGAGAGTAGCTGGTGGACCGTGGAAAGCACCCGCTCAAACAGATAGGACCTTGGAGCCAGGAGCTGTCTTCACGTCCAGATCGTAGAACTTGATAAAGGTGTTGGGAGAGGACCATCCTGCAGCAACACAGATATCTTCCAACGAAGAGCCCTTAAAGAGAGCTTGAGAAGACGCCATTCCTCTGGTTGAATGCGCACGTACCCCTAAAGGCGAGGTGAGACCACGCGCCTCGTAGGCCGCTGAAATAGCCTCAATAACCCAATGAGACATTCTCTGCTTAGTAACAGCTGCTCCTTTGTTTTTGCCGCCAAAGCATACAAACAGCTGATCTGATTTACGCCACGGGGCAGAACGGTCAACGTATATCTTTAGCGCCCTAACCGGGCAGAGACCAAGAGGTTGCACACTATCTCCATCTTCTGATACAGGAGGAGAAAAAGCTTCCATAACTATCAGCTGTGATCGAAAAGAGGTCGAAGCAACCTTAGGAACATAAACTGGCCTAGGTCGCAGCAAAACCTTGACTAATCCAGGTACAAAGTCCATACAGGAGGGACTGGTAGACAAGGCCTGTAAGTCTCCAATCCTCTTCAAAGAGGATAAAGTCAGCAAGAGAACAGTTTTGAAAGTCAGAAACTTCTCTGCCACCGACTCCAAAGGCTCAAAGGGACCGCTCATTAAACCTTCTAGAACTATAGAAAGATCCCAAGAAGGAATTTGTGCAGGGCGGAAAGGCCTAAGCCGTCTTGTCCCTTGCAGAAAGCGAGAAACCAAAGGGTGTCGTCCCACCGAAGCACCCTGCACTTGTGCATGTTGGGCAGAAATGGCCTCCACATAAACTTTCAAAGTGGCCGGAGCAGCTCCTGCTGAAAAACGGCTTTGTAGAAACTCCAGTACTGAACCGATAGGGCAGCATACTGGGTCCTCATTTCGTGACAGACACCACGAAGCAAAAAGCTTCCACTTAAAAGCATAAAGGCGTCTCGTAGACGGTGCTCTGGAGTTGAGAATGGTTTCCGAGGTCTCTGCCGAGATACCATGACAGTCTAGCGCGCTCCGCTCAGAGGCCACACCCATAACTTCCATAATTCCGGATGGGGGTGCCGAATCATGCCTTGAGCTTGCGTCAGCAAATCCGGTCTGAAGGGAACCTCCCACGGAGGGCCGACTAGCAGATTGATTAGCTCCGAAAACCAAACTTGATTGGGTCAGTGAGGAGCTATCAGTAACAGATGTTCCACTCTGTCTGTTCGCACCCTGAGCAGTACCGCTGGGAGTAAACGAACCGGAGGGAAGGCAAAGAGAGTGGTCTTGGGCCATGAATGGGCCAATGCGTCTAGCCCCAGAGGAGACGGAGGTGAAAGGGAGAACCAAAGCGGGCAGTGCGTCGGTGTGCTCGACCGAACCTCTGCCATATAAGGTCTACCGTCCGAGGATGTAACCGCCACGCTCCGGGATCCAGACCTTGTCTTGAGAGTAAGTCCACCCCCAGGTTCAGATGGCCTGGAATGTGAACCGCTCTGACCGACAGAAACTTGTTCTGCGCCCAAAGAAGCAAACGCTTCGCCAGATTGTATAAAGGGCGAGAGCGAAGCCCTCCTTGGCGATTTAAGTAAGATATCACGGTCATGTTGTCCATCCTGACCAGCACATGACACCCTCTCAGATGGGGCAGAAACCGTTTGAGCGCTAGAAACACTGCTAACAGCTCCAGACGATTTATGTGCCAACCACAATGCTCTCCATTCAGACTCCAAATGTCGGGCGTCCTTGATACACTGCTGCCCAACCCGTGAGGGATGCGTCCGTCGTGATAGTCTTGCGACGACAGCACAGCCCTAGTTGAACTCCATGGCGGAGCAAAGGGAGGTTTAACCACGGACGTAGAGCACGAGAACCCCTGCGAGTCAACAAGACTTGCAGACCTGCCAACATGTACGCATTTTTCGTACTCGGTACGCATTTTGACCCTTAAGTACGCTTGTACGATTCGCTGCTCTCTGGGTACGCATTTTGATGCATCTCGCATTTTGCCGGTTTCTATGCAATCTATGACGCAGGTTCTGCTGCTGAGACACAGCGTGTAAGTGGAGTGAAAAGCTTTGGCCAATCAGAGCGCTGCATTTTAACCCTCCACCACCCCACCCCCAGTCGAGCTATGCGCGTCAATTCAATTCAGTGCCTCAGAAGCAAGCCATGGCTGATCAGCCTAAAAAAAAGCCTCGGAAATCACAACGATTTATTGACAGCTATCGGGAGAGATGGCCTTGCCTCCAGATGTCCAAGCTACCTAATCACGCACTCTGCACCGTGTGCAAGACGGACATCGACATCAGTCACCAAGGGGCAACAGGTAACGAATACAGTACCACACACAAATATTCACCACCCCCCGAAACATAATAATATTAAAAATAAAAGGATGTTAAGAAAACGTTCATAGTGTCAATATGGTAGCTATCTTTCCCATTAGTTGAGGGCAGTTAGAAAAGTGGTGGAATAGCTAGAAATCTAGAAGGTTTTGACAGGCCACGTGCTGATTAACGTAAGGTAAAGGTAACAGTTACGGTATTTTTTTTAAGCCTAATTGAATTTATGAACATTAAAAATGACCGTGACATCATAACAGGCAGTCCAGCTAAATAATGATGCATAGTATACAATAGGGCTGTTTGCTAGGCCAGTGTTACTCATCGCGAGTTTCCTGCGGCTCGCCCAGCTTAATTTACGGCTCTCATGGCAGTATAATAATTCGACGAAATGCTCATGCAGTCAAAAAAAAAAAAAAAAAAATTATATATATATATATATATATATATATATATATATATATATATATATATATATATATATATATATATATTGGGCTGTGCAAATTAACGCGGGCGATTACTTTTTCATCTTAACGCATTAAAAATATTTAACGCAGCGTCCGTTTTTATATCCATTTTTGCTTAGCGTTACATGATCATCACGCTCTTATACATGTAAATGCTTGAACCAAGCGCGACAAGACACAAGAGAACGCGCTGTATGCCAAAGTCCTGTGTGTGTGTGTGTGTGTGTCAGTCTCCTGTCTGTGTGGGTGCGTGCGTCTCATGTCAGCTAATCAAGGGACACTGACACACACACACTCGACGCATAGATAGACTCGCGTCAGTTTCCTGCTCACATCGAGTTCTCTTTTGCTCTTGAACAAACAATAACTCAGAGAATGTTGAGTACTCTTATATTAGGGTCTTAAATTAGTTAAATAACGTCTTAAATTTACTTAAAGAGTTGTGAGGAAATGAGATGCGCGTGACAGCGCGTGAGATCCGCGGCCGTTCTTAAAGTGACAGGAGCACTGATGATGCCTGTCATTAATGTTCATCAAAGAACAACGGGAACAGAGAAAATTGTAGCTTTAATGATGATTCATCTATATTTCATTTATTATTTATGCAGTTAAGAAAGGTGTTTGATAACTATTACATTTCTGTATATGTCTAATAGGGAAGGCACAGGTAAAAATAACATTTATTATAATGGGTTTATGTAAAGATTTTTTTAAGTTCACTTAAATTAAAAGTTGTTTTTTTAAAGCCTAATAAATGTTGAAATTGGGAGCTTTCAGTTATACTGTAATGTAACGTCATTAATGTTTCATAGAGACTTTAGTATCAGTGATACTGGCCTTCATTCATAAAAAGATGACAATACAACACATATTTAAAATATGCTGTCTTTAAATTGTTTATACATTAAGTTGGAGAGTAACTGAAATTATTACAATATCAAAATATTAAAAACTTAAAATATTAAAAACTTGCGATTAATTACAGAAAAAATTGCGATTAATTAGTTAATTTTTTTTAATCGATGCCCAGCACTAATATATATTAATATAATTATATATATATATATATATATATATATATATATATATATATATATATATATATATATATATATATATATATATATATATATATATATATATATATATATATATATATATAATTTCATAAAGACAACCACTGAGACAACTCACTGCTCTAAACTAAAGAACATTTGTAGCTTTAACACGGATTAATCTATATTTAATTCATTATAAGTTTGAAGCTTAATAAATGTTAAAAAGTTTTCAATTACACTGTAATTTTGAATGGCTATAATTAATGTTTAAAATCTATCGTAGAGGCATCAGTATTAGTAGGCCTATCAGTGAAACTGGCCTTTATTCATAAAAAGTATTTAAAATATACTGTCTTTTTTTCCCCTACATTAATTTGGTGATTTAGTGTGAAATTATTACATTATAAATTATATTTTAAACAGAAAAATGTGTAAATAATCTAGTTAATTTTTATTAATCGATTGACAGCACTTAAAAAAAGTTAACATTAAAAATATATTATGCATACCCACTCTATCTACCTTTTGTATTTATTGGATTGCATATGTATGTTCAGGGATGACTCTCCTATTGATTTTGTCCTATCAGTGTGGCTCTCCTGAAAAAAAAGTGAAGACCACTGGGCAAGGCCAATGCACCCAGCGACTGAAGTGTGTCAGAAATCGAACGTGCAATCAGTTTACTGTTGGAAATGTGTTGTGTTGCGTCGCTACTCGCCGCATCCAGTGTGCAAAGCAATATTGTACCTTAAACTTTATGCAAACAAATGTCCTGGGTTGTCGAGACTACAGGCCCCAGACAGTGTGACCTTGTCACAATCATGTAATATCAGTTTTTTTATTAATATTTTTACTCTGTAGTTGTGTTAAATGTAATTAATTAAAATTCATATTTAATTTGATTAAATATTTAATGTAATTTACATTGTAAATTAGTAATAATATTTATATAATAGCAACATTTTTATGTCAAATTCAAATTAAAGATCTACTTTTCTCAGTTTCGTTCATAGTGGAAATATGAAATGTGCCATAATTTAGTGGAAGATTGCTGCCATCTACTGGAAAACAAACACTTTTGCTAGTGCTCTGTGAATAGTTTGAGCTAGATGTACTCTTGCTATTTCGGTTTAGGCTGTCTATGGTTTTAATTTTGTATGACGTTTAACCATAATCAGCCTTTTTTGTTTATGATATCATGAACACAATGATGGGGGTTGAATGGGCTGTGATGCAAGGGGCACCAGAGAAAATCATGCCTAGGGCAACAAATTGGCCAGGGCCGGCCCTGTATGTAAAGGATAATGGCCTTCGAGGTGTCCTGTTATACGGAATGAACCCCTTTTGCGGCAAAGATCACAGATGGCCCCAGATTATTGTTGTTCAACATTCACTGCTCGTTAAAACATCACACTCTTTCTTGATCTGTACAAACTGAGTATCATTAGAAAGATTTAAGACTCCAGCTTCAACATTTGCAGTGACATTCATTTCTTAGTGTGTATGATGTGTAACGTACTTCATAATATTTGTAACAACATGCAGGAAAATGACTTACTCATATCATAATCTCCTCCCTCTCCACCTACATTTTCAGATTGTAGACGCCATGTGGAAGGGACAAAGCACAAGAAACTGGAAAGTGCCATGGCCTCAGTCCCTAAGATCACCACAAAGTTTTTTGGAGCTCAAGATCTACGGACCATTAGGGCAGAAACACTTTTCTCAAACTTTATAGCTGAGCACAATGTGCCAGTGTCTATAGCTGACCATGCTGGACCATTATTTAAGAAGATGTTTCCAGATAGTCAAATTGCCCAACAGTACGGCTGTGCCCGAACCAAGACAGCAGTTATATTGAACACACTTTCCTCGAATGATGAACAGGTCATCAGTGACCTTATGTGCCGTTCCCCATTCAGCATTGCAACTGATGGTAGCACAGACATGGATGATGTCAAGCTTTATCCTTTGGTTGTCCGTGTCTATGATCCCAGTGTTGGAAAAATAGTTGTAGTACTCCTGAAAATTGTTGAGTGTAGAGAGTCTACTGGTGAAGGGATATACAATCTCATTGATCAGGAACTAAAGAAAAGGAAAATACCATGGGGCAATTGTATAAGCTTTTCTGCTGACAATGCCTCTGTCATGCAGGGGTTAAGAAAAGGTGTCGCAGCATTCATTAAGTCACAGAATCCCCACATTTACATGGTCGGCTGTGCATGCCACCTAATGCATATAGCTGCAGAAAAGGCTTCAAGAAGTCTTTGTATTGACATTGAAGACATGCTCATCATGATCTACTACTACCTTGACAAGAGTAGCAAGAGGAAAGCTTTGCTGCGTGACCTCCAAATGCTGTGCGACACTGATGTGAGGAAGATTTTGAAATTATCCTCGACAAGATGGCTAGCTCTTGGCAAATGTGTCAATCGACTCCTCCAGCAGTGGGAACCTCTGACTCTGTTTTTTGCTGAAGAGGCAACAGGGAAGAAGGCAGCTAAACCTCTCACATCCTCAGCTCATCCCTCTCTGAAGAGCCCAGCTGCCCCTAAGCCCTCAACTCTTACACCTACCTCGGGTAAGCTTGCTGTATCAAAGACTTTGTCCTCCAGCTTTTTGAAGACCAAAGTCCACCAGAGAAAGTCTAAGACTGGACCAAGCTCCACACAGCTGCAGGCAGGGCCTACACCAAAACCACTGCAGGCAGGGACTACACTCAAGCGGATCGAGGCAGGGTCTACACCCAAACAGCTGCAGTTGGGACCTACACCAAAACCGCTGCAGGCAGGGACTACACTCAAGCGGATCGAGGCAGGGTCTACACCCAAACAGCTGCAGTTGGGACCTACACCAAAACCGCTGCAGGCAGGGACTACACTCAAGCGGATCGAGGCAGGGTCTACACCCAAACAGCTGCAGTTGGGACCCTACACCAAAACCGCTGCAGGCAGGGACTACACTCAAGCGGATCGAGGCAGGGTCTACACCCAAACAGCTGCAGTTGGGACCTACACCAAAACCGCTGCAGGCAGGGACTACACTCAAGCGGATCGAGGCAGGGTCTACACCCAAACAGCTGCAGTTGGGACCTACACCAAAACCACTGCAGGCAGGGACTACACTCAAGCGGTTCGAGGCAGGGTCTACACCCAAACAGCTGCAGTTGGGACCTACACCAAAACCGCTGCAGGCAGGGACTACACTCAAGCGGATCGAGGCAGGGTCTACACCCAAACAGCTGCAGTTGGGACCTACACCAAAACCGCTGCAGGCAGGGACTACACTCAAGCGGATCGAGGCAGGGTCTACACCCAAACAGCTGCAGTTGGGACCTACACCAAAACCGCTGCAGGCAGGGACTACACTCAAGCGGATCGAGGCAGGGTCTACATCCACACAGCTGCAGTTGGGACCTACAACCAAACCGCTGCAGGCAGGGACTACACTCAAGCGGATCGAGGCAGGGTCTACATCCACACAGCTGCAGTTGGGACCTACAACCAAACCGCTGCAGGCAGGACTACACTCAAGCGGATCGAGGCAGGGTCTACATCCACACAGCTGCAGGCGAGCCCAAGCACTCCACAGCAGTCAGCTCAGCCACCCAAGGGGTTTGACCTAAACCAATTTGTATTTCAACAAAAAGAAATGGGCAAAAAACAGAGGGATCTGTCCGAAAAGAAAACTGAAAAGGAAAAGAAGATAGAAAAAACAGAGGTCACAAAACCACAGAGGGTGTATGCTTTCTTGACTGACCCACAGTCCAAGCTGTATGCTCTTTTTTTAAAGAGAGCTATACCTTTATTCGAAACCGCAAATCAGAACCTGCAGAAAGAAGAGCCATGTGTGCCCATATTGCTGCAGATCTTGGAGCTACAGTTGCAAAAATGCTTTTTGGCCTTCTGCAAACCTGAGTGTGTTGTGGAAATGATGGAAGAAGTAAAGAGAGGATGCCAACCCACTCTGTACAAATCCAGTGAACACCAGCTGCCTGATGATGAGCTGTCGATTGGACATGACACACACACATTTATCAAAAGTCAAGCTAACTTACCTCTTGGAGCTTTCTTCATGGATGTAAGGAAATATTTCACAGCAGCTGTTGAGTACATGCTCTCTAAATTCCCATTTGGGGACGAATTGCTTCGTCATGCTGCCGTAGCTGATATAAGCAGACGGCAAATAGCCAAATTCTCCTCACTGACATACTTCATTGACAGGTTCCCCTGTTTGTTGGGAAATGATGTTACAGTGGATGAAGTGGAGGAGGAGTTTCGGCTCTTTCAGTCCACCACCTTGAATGATGGTATTCTTACCAAACGGGCTGATGAAGCTTGGAGAGAATTAGGTGTGATGGAATCAGGAGGGAAGAAACTTTTTGCAAACCTCTCCAAAGTTATGCTTGGGGTGTGTGTAATTTTTCACAGCAATGCAGACTGTG